>QEPC01000531.1:4132394-4166194 GCA_003113815.1 Sphenodon punctatus
AGTAGGGGGGCTGGGAGCCAGGGCTCCTGGGTTCCCTGGGAGGGGAGTGGGGGGCTAGTGGGTTAGAGCAGGGGGGGTGATGGGAGCCAGGGCTCCTGGGTTCTTGGGGAGGGGAGTGGGGGCTAGTGGGTTAGTGCAGGGGGGACTGTGTGTGGTAAAACGGAGGTTTGGAAATCCTGAGAGATGTCACTGCAAGTCATGCAATTTTAGTTGTGTTCAAAATGCTGGAAATGGGATGTGCATGGTAAAATTGGACTCAGGCTGTGACTGGGGTGCTTTACAAGGAAATTTATAAACCCAAAACACAGGGACCCATCCTTGAAGGATGGGTCCCTGTGTTTTGGGTTTATACATTTTTTATTTTAAGCTTGATGTGCATGTGGACTGTGTTTTCTTTCATCCGATGTTAACTGTGGGAACTCCTTGCTGCTGGGTTATGCCATGCCACTGGCCTACCATCCCCCTAGGCCCGCCGGCTCAGCCCTACTGCCCCTCCAACATCAAAATCCACCAGCTGCCCCTGGTTTAATGTATTCATTAATTATTTAGAAAAGGGTGTTAAGAGTGAAGTGATCAAATTTGCAGACGACACCAAGCTATTCAAGGTAGTTAAAACATGAGCAGATTATGAGGAACTGCAATGGAATCTCATGACACTGGGTGCCTGGGCATCTAAATGACATTTAGGCTGTGTTCTAATATAAGCCATTTTTAGATTTCAGCCTGCTTACAAGACATTTGGCAAGAATGTATCCCACACCTTCCCTGTCATCTCCGTCTATCAAATTGTCCTGTAGTTTAAGGGACCCAATTTTATAAACAATTGAAGTTGTCCCCTTGAAGACCATTACTCAGATAAGTAGCAGCACATGCAGTGCCAGTCAGAGGCAGGCACCTGACATGGCAGTGGGAGGGAGTCTGTAGGAGGGGGGATGGGGAGCAACCCAACAGACTGACAAGACACATTTACTTGCCAATTACTGCATGCTTCCAGCTTTACAGGACCAATCGGTGGTGGCTTTGAGGCGGACATAGAAGAGACATAACTGGGACTTTGAGGATAGCATCCCAGCAATCAGGAGACATGGTTAACACATCCAGCCTGGCCAATTATCACAATCACATCTTGCAGCACTGTGACAGAGGACATAAGAGAATCTCTGTTGGCTCTTTCCTAAACAGATGCTTCCGATTTCCCAGTAACAAGGGAGGGAGAGAAGTTGGGATCGTCACAGCACAGAATGAGGATATTTTGTTGACATTTCTGCTGTCCAATTGGCATCACAAACAGATTTTGTACCGCAGTGACACGTAAGAGAATCCCTGTCATAGGCTCATTCTCTGCATATTCTGTTCAGAGTAATAAAAACGGGACCCTTTATCACATTTTCCAATATTTGGCAGAGATGATCCTGAAGGTGTGAGATACAGCCCTGCCAAATGTCATGGACACTGGTTGGACTATAAAGATGTTGCAGTCAGACACACACAAGTTAATTGCTTATACCACCAGGACCCTTTATCCAATCCTTATGAAAGTTGTCAAAGATAGTAAACATAGGGAGTGGTACAAACTTGCCATGTTTCATCCACAGTAGATGGGAGACAAAGAAGTTACAGCCAGGAAAGTATATGCAGATTTTTGCAAATGAACACCATTAAACTGTTCATAAAATCAGATTCCTTTATCCAATCTTTCTGACATTTGGTGCACCTAATGCCTTCTGCTGGAGGTACACATCTTCCAAGTTTCATCCAAATATAATGAAAAAATATATATTACAGCCAAAAATGGAAATCGAGAACAAAAGCAAAAACGAAAACAAATTTTTGATATTTATGAAAATGAAAGATTTAAATAATGAAAATGAAAAATGACCTGGGTCCCTGGTGCACACCTCTAGAACTCAGGACTCCTAGCTTCCAGCCTCTCCACCCCACTCTAATGCAGTAGGCTGCACTCCCTTCACAGGCAACTCAATAGCCCCAGTTCCGAGCCTGTTCTCCTCTCCCCTGCTCTCAACTTTGTAGCAGACAATCCAGGAGTCCTGGGTCCAAGTCTCTCCTTTAACCCTCTAGCCCACGCTCCCCTCACAGAGAACTCAGAAAATCCTGGGAAATACAATGTTTGTCTGTATGTGTTATATGGAACAGAAATGTGTGTGTGGAATGAAAAAAAAAAAACCATAGGTGAGGAAATGGAATAACAGGGAGGGAGGCTATTGGGAGTCAAAGGATAGGGAATCAGCTATGGCAAGTAAGTAAAACTATAGGACTGCTTCCTCAGATATTCCATCAGTGTTCTGAATCAGTTATTTTACTCAGAAGCTTGTAATTGTAACTATTTCTAATTCGTCCTGTCATTCCACCCACTTACTTGATCCTGCACACACTCTGTATTTTTCCCTGTCATTCCAACTATTCCACTTACTGCACTTGGTGCCTTCCTCATCATTTCACACCTCTTGCCTTCCCCATGTACTCCCAAAGATGCAGCTGTGTTGTATAATTTCAGTCACTTAATTGGATGTTGGAATGGCAATAGTATTTATTTAGAAATTGGCACTGCTGTTGCCTCCATTCCTTCCAATGGTCATTCCATTTAATTAATTTCAATGCATACCCAACCTAAAGTTTAAATTAAATATTTGTATATGACTGTACCCAGCTTTACTGTGCTCTGGGAGGGCGGTGGGGACTAGTGGGTAAGAGGGAGGGTTGTGTGACATTACTCAGCTGTTTCATTCTCCCCAACTGAAATGAAAGGACAGAGGGAAAGGAGGGGGTGAGGGGCCAGCTCATGCCCTCCTGTCCCCAGCTTCTCTGTAATAATAATTCTCTGCTCTGCTTCACACCATACTGAGCTCCACTCTTCGCCTTCTATCTGCTCAACCTCACTCTGTCCAAGATGCATTAACATCGTTATCTCCTGCCGTGCTCTGCATACTTCGCTCTGCCTTCCTTCTCCATCCTACCAGCAGCAGGGGCTCTGGTGGCCGTAGCCAGCCTTACCACAGGACAGCCTCCCATGACTCTATTTTCTCTACTTCTCCATTTTCACCAGTGCAGAGCATGGGGGCCCCAAACACGCTAGGCCCTTGCAGAGGATGTCCCCAAGGGGAGTGGGAGGGGCCACAATGGGCCTTGCATTTTATTTTTGCCCTGGGCCCTGCATTTTCTAACGCCAGCCCTTCTGATTGCAGCAGCTATGGCAGGACTAAAGCCCTGAGTCCTCCTGAGGTGGTGGCTGCAGCAGGGGCCTGGGCACTGGCAGAGGTAGAATTAGCAAGTAGGAGTTGCAGTAGAGCAGGAGCTATGGTTCCAGTGACTGCAGGCAGTCAGGGAACATACACTGGGTATGTTGTGCCAAGGAGACCTGCCCTGCAATTTATCTGGCATAATGGTTAATCCAGCCCTGGCTGGGGATTATAAATAGCAAATGTATTTCCTGCTTGGATGACGTGCTTTACTGAACTGTTTCACACACACCTCCTGGAGCTTTAAGTAATGTTACCTATTGATACTTTAAAGGTGTAATAACAGGAGTGTTATCCTTTGAACTTTGGAATGCCTAGAATTTAAGTTCTACCTCAAAAGTTAGCATATGGGTATGAGGGATGTAAATGTCTTTTTTCCCTGAAAAAGGAAATTTCAGAGTCTACGGTGGAAATTTGTGGAAGATTCTGTGTTCCCCTTAATCATTTGAGACTACATCTGCCTCTTCCAGCACGGCAGGTGGTGAAGGATTTGACATCTTGACTTGCCTTGGAGAATCACCAGCTCTAAATCTATTCCAGCTTTATGCTTGCAACTGTGCTAGCACCTAATTGCAATGTGCAGATGAGTCTGGCATTGAAGGTGTGCAAAATGTAGGTAAGGTAACTCATCTCTACCAAGGGGCAGTGTTTAAGTAAAATGACATTGATAGCCAGAAGTCCTAATAGATTATTTGTGCAAGCTTACTAATGTGTTATGAAAACAAAACACCTTCAAGCTGAACCATCCAACCCTGCATAAGCCTTTATCTTGGTAGCTTATTTAAATAATAACACTTCCTTCTCAATTCACAGATGTGCAGTGAGGGAGATGTAAGATAAAGTTCTTGGAACAGACAACAGCAATGCCAGCACTTAGTGCCCGTGTGAGTCTCATTGAAATGAATGGCAATTGTGTTGGTGCAGGTGCTATTCATACAAAGGATCACACTGGTAGTACAGCGGGGTTTGTTAACTGATACTCTGATATATATATTTAGCAGAGTCCACTATCTGGTTCCTGGACTAGGTGAGACCCAAAATTAGAAAATGGAGTTTTATTATTTAAAGAAGGTAGTTCTGGAAGGAAGCTTTCATTCTAGCCAAGGCAATAGGATCAGTGCAAAGTTTGTCTTGGAGGTTGTTTTATTCATAGGAAATTTGGGACGGCACAGTGGGCCGATTCTCTCCCCCCCCCCCCCCCCCCCAATTTTCAGAAGTCCTATAGAAGCCTGCCCAGCCCCCACTTAATGTGCCTCCATCTACTATCGACAGTTACCAGTTGCCACTGGCTTTCTGAATACCTTCCAGTGGCTGAGATGGAAAGAAAGGGTAAAAACAGACATACGGATGGCATGGGAGCTACCTGGTCCGGGTCGGGAAACC
Organism: Sphenodon punctatus; assembly: GCA_003113815.1. Taxonomy (NCBI): domain Eukaryota; kingdom Metazoa; phylum Chordata; class Lepidosauria; order Sphenodontia; family Sphenodontidae; genus Sphenodon; species Sphenodon punctatus. The sequence continues at coordinate 4,137,035 of QEPC01000531.1, forward strand.
ACAGCCGACAAGGGTCAGGGAGGGGCACCGAACAAACATGCCCACAGCTGGAGAGCTGTCTTGCTACTCCCGCCTGGGTAGGGTGGGACGTAAACATACTGACTGCTACCCCTGCCCTCCTCCTAGTGTCCCCCCACCATGACAGACAGCCATGGCGGCCCCTGCCCTGAGATGGGTGGGTAGGGTGGGATATAAATATTAAGAGTAGTAGTATTTTATTGTATTAGCAATCTCTGCTATAACGTAGTATTAAAACAATAAATAGAAAACAAGATTAAAAAACAGTAAAAGTACCAAAAAATATGCTGACGGCCAACCCTGAGGCCAACCCTGCTCTCCTCCCGGCATGCCCACCCCCCTGCCGTGACAGCCATGGTGACCAGACATGGCGGCCTGTGCCCTGAGATGGGTATGGCAGGGATGAACACGTGCTAGCCTGAATTGTCCCGTGTGGGTGGCCTTAGCCCGGGCTGTGTCCTCAGAGATTTTCTGAGAACACAGTCTGGGCTAGCTGCCTACCCACCCTGGGGTAGTCCTGGGCTAACATCTGGAGGCGCTTAGACTTTATTATGAATGCCAGTGGGTTCCGAGCCAAAGCAGGCCACCGTCACATCTGTTTTTACCCAAAGTGGTTCATATGCTACCTTTTATCAGACCAACTACTGTTGGTGAATGTGTACAAGCTTTCAGTCCACATGATACCCTTTCACAGGCATGTAAGAAGTCCAGAACTTTAGACTGAACAAATACATGTCTCTGTGTGTGTGTGTGTGTGTGTGTGTGTGTGTGTGTGTGTGTAGAATATAATATAGATCTAGATCTCATATTAGGAGGTGGATGGGAGGGCGGGAAGTCATTAACTTTTCAAACATTCAAATATGAGGGGGAAACAATCAACTTACAAAATAAATGCAGGCTAGTTAGATCTAGAGCTAGGGAATAGGTAGGAACAACCTATACCTAGCCTCCATTTACTTAGTCATTTGATATATATTTTTTCACCCTTATTATAGTTCAATGTTTGAAATGTTAAAATTTTGGACTTCGTACCACAGTAGATATGTGTAACAGACTGCCTGCTGCTTTACACTTGCTACTCTCCATACATTACATTGAAATGCTTTGCAAAATTACTCTGTCCTCTTTGAACCACCTTTCCTACAGCTCCCTCCCTAGTGCTCTTATGAAACATCGTTGCCTGCATCTATTCTGTTTATCATCAATTATTGGTTTCCCCTATTTTTAAATGCTAGTAGCTTGTTTCCCCTAACAGCTCCTTTCCAACTGATTTTTTTTTTAGCATATATTTCAATTTATTTTCCTGCCCTATCTTGAGGACTCATGGTTAGTTACAATACACAAAAATGCAATTAAAGTCCCTTATTCTAAACCCTTTCCCCCAATCTTGCCAAACCCTGTCCTTGCTTGCCTAATTCCTGGCAAAATAAGAATGTCTTGACTTCCCTTCAGAGGATGAGCAGGCTCAGGCTCTGATGAACCTCCCAGAGGAAGGGAGTTCTACAACAGAGGATCAGCAACTTACAACACCCTCATATGAACCTGATGGGCAGATAGTGTGTGCTACGAGCAGACCACCAAGGCCATGGTGGGACATGAGGGGGTAGAAATCTTTCAGATATATAGGCCGATCCTGTGTTTTTCTGTCTATAGTTCCAATGTCTGTCTTGCCTATGGATGGGTCTTGTGTGGCCCAAAAACATGCATATTCTCACCAATAGAAGTTCGACCAATAAGTTGTTGTTTTACTATTATTTATATAGCACAAGCAGTGTACCTGGCACTGTACAATCAATAGTTATAGACAAGTCCCTACCCCGAGGGGCTTCTTACAATCTAAGGCCGCTTTTAGACGAGCAGCGCATGATTACGCATCGCGATTGTGCATAATTTGAAACGTCCGCCTGTTGTAATTAGACGAGACGGAAGTGGGGTATTATGTGCATATTATGGCGGTGGTGCATTTTTAAAGTCCGCAAATTAAATAGCTCGATTGTGTGTGTTAGAGGGATCTTCTGAGATGGGCTAGCTTCTGAAATTGCCAAATGGCCTAGTTCCGCATTGGAGTTGGCACACACACAAAATGAGTTTGCCACAAGTTAGCTGCTTGTATTCTACTTTCTTAGACTGTATGAGTGGTATTTAAGCAGGAGCCCTTTCCCGGATTTATTAGACCCAAGAGAGCAGCTCTAAGGTCTCTAACAGGGTCATTTGGTCCTGGGGCAAGTACTCTTGGGATCTACCTCAAAAATCAGGCCCCCATGGGATCTTTGCTTATATGTGCACATTGGTGAAGGGCTGAACACTCGTATTAAAAGAACATTAAAAGGCAAAGTCCATACCATACCAAGGTCTTGGGGTGCCTTTCCACATAGGCCCTTCTGGCTAGGCACAACCTTTCCCAGCCAGACCCAACAGTCCATACGTTTGCGTGAGCACTATCAAAAGGAACCACACTAGACACATCAGCTTGGGCTAAGGCATTGGCCTTAACTTTATTATTATGAAGGGTAGTCCAATACCGGGCACTCCGTGACTATAACAGTGAGGAACTATGCCCATGAATGCCAGGTGGGGGCTGGACTAGGCCCACCAGTGCACCCACCCAGGTGACCCTGCAAGCCCCCTGGTGTCACCCCCACCTTCAGAGACTTCTGCAATTTATCTCATGAACTACAGGACTCAAAATCCAGCCCTATAATCCGCCAGAGAAATTGAGCCAGAAATGGACTAAACCCCCGTGCACACAAGCAGTTTTCCACGATTCCCACAGTGCAATTTTGTCTCACACTGGTCCCTCCCCCCATGGTGTGGATTCCACTTCCAGCAGCCCCTCCCCATAGCCACATGAGAGGGAATCCCCAGCAGCCCCGATCCGTGCAACAGCCCCAGTGGTGCTGCGGGGGCCTAGGGCAGCAGGGGAGGCCAGGGTGGAGCTGCCAAGTGCCCACTCCCCTTTCTCCCAACAGCATTTCCCCCACCACAGATTCCTCCTGTCCTCCAGTAAGTAAAAGGGGGACTAAGGTGGGAGAGCTTCGATATATACCTTACAAACACAGTCTCTGGGTGTGTCTCAACACATACCCCTCTGGCTAGGCACAATCCCTTCTCGCCAGGCTCACCCAGAGACAGTTTCTGGCTGTGGGCTGGCTCAGCCCTTGTGAGACAGAGTCCTTCCTGGCTCCTGCCTCTCCCTAGTGAACTCTCAGCCTGACTGAGAGCTCCACTCTTTGTTATCGTCTTCAGAGTTGGCTTGGCCACACCTAGGCCAGCAGCCCCCACTCAGGCTCTCAGCTCTGAAGGCCTGTCTGCCTTTCGGTGCTCTCCTCTACTCGAGTTTGTGCCTGCCCCTTTCCTTAGTACCTGCTGTAGTGTGATCGTTAGGTAGTTCTGGCTGGTGCAATCACTCCCTGAGACGTTCTCTGCTTTAACTGGGGTGGAAGTGTTTCATATATGTATAGCTGTATATGAGAGAGACGAGAAAACAACATTGAGACAGGGAGAATAATCCCGAGTGATCAGTGGGAGACTAGTTTACTAATGCTGAAGAATGTTCTTAATTGGCATTAGTCTAGTGGAAAGAAACTGGCCAATTAAGCAGCTGTTGGCGGCAACTTGCGGGCCAGAGGGGCTCAGTGGAATATGTTGTGGTGAGGGACATGACCTTTTATTTTATAAACTTTCTTTAACAATTGGCATTGTGCAAAGCAACCAAACATTTCGAAAGTATATTGTGTCTATATTTATAGGCTAGTGTGCCACTCCTTGCACGCCAAACAGAAAAGAGAAGTGGAGCTTGCAGCAAGAGATCCCAGTGTGGAAGGTGGTTAATGGCTTCATGAACTTGCATAGATCCTCCACTTCAAGAAGACTTCTTGGCTGGACGAGGGGTCATTTTCAACAAGTTTTTCCATGCAGCTGTACCTAGAGCCATTGAACTGCACCTGCTTGTGTGTGACTAACCAAATGTGCCATCTATCAGCCAGCGATCACTATGGTAACTTTTCTGACACTTCCTGCTTAAACCCCACAAAGTCAGAAGTCGGTATCCATATTGAAATTCAAGATGAAGTAAGGTTTTGCCCTTCTACACCACAGGTTTCGGTCCTTCCCTTCAGACATGTCAAATTCCCCAGCCGACACTCTTCCCAGAGCTGCTTGCTACTTACTGTACACAGCATTTCTGTGCTTTTGAAGATTAGAGAGTTAGCAAATTGTAATGCTTTCATACAGCGTCAAGGAATTCCTAGAGTGGACTCTGACTGAATTTCTTTTCCCATGTGTACCTTGCTGGTTGAATTAGAGAGGCACTAGCGTTCTCCCTTCTTAGAAATGACCCTGGAATGGCCTTGAGGCTCCAGTCCTCTCCTTAATCTCCCTTTTCGCTGTGCTGAGTTTTACAAAGCAACGACGTTCAGCTGACAAGCTGTTCTCTGTCTCAGACGGCTGCTGGGAAAGTGAAGCTTGCAAAAGAGCATCAGCACCAGTTCAGCGTGCTCTCCTCTCTTTCCTGCCCTTCTTAGGATTCATTCAGGAGCCAACGTAGTCATGAGGTTAAGGGGCTGGGCTTGAGCCTGAGAGTCCAAGGCTGAAATCCCAGTTTAGTCATGAACTCACTGGGTGGCCTTGGAGATGTCACTCTCTCTAGTCTCAGTTCCCCAGCTGTAAAATGGGAATGTATACCTCTCTCTCCCTATGTTCCCTTCTCCCTTGCCTCCCCTTGCCTGACCATCCTAGATTGTGAGCCCGTTGGGGCAGGGACCATCTCTAATTACAACTGTTCAGCACCAGGCACACTGCTGGCACAATATAATAATATATTTAATGATTTACACAGCACATTTTCAGAGTGGGTAGTGGCATGAAAGTTGTGTCAAATTCTTACCACTTCCTCCTTTATGATCCTTTGCCATGTGACGGAGGGGCTACTGAAATGCAGAGGAATTGACAACTATGTAAAAACAACTATAGGACAAAGCAAATTTGCAAGGGAGTGTAGGGTGCTGTATGAAAAAGTCCTTCGTGTAGAGTGAAAGGTATTGAGGAGAACAAGTTTAGTGCCAATTATACTAGCCTGCTTTAAATGTGGGCCATAAGGGATGCGTAGCAGGGCAACTTCTTTATTGAAAGGCTTAGAACAAAATGGGAAATGGGAAAGGCTGGTACAGAAAGTGCCATGGCTGCCAGAAAGCTATATTTGATACCCAAGTTATACATGGTGTATATATTTTGGTGATTTTAATAATTAAGAGGATATTTAGGATGTTAACAAACAAGACCATAGCCCACACCAAGTGGGTGTCCACCTGCCCGTTTATTAGGTGTTCACCCCCACAGGCCATGGGGCCACCACCACTGGACCTGCAGTCCTCACTCATAACAGGGTCTCAGAGAATGCAGAGCCCACCATGGAGGCAAATGTGTGTTTGCACATCTCCGTGTCCCATCAATTAGGTTGCGTGGAGCGCCTCTGCAGGTACAGGTCGGCCAGCACCATAGAGCCGTAGTCAGAAATCCTAGAGTGCCTGAGGAGCAACCACTTCCTGCCCCTCTCTCTGCTCTTGTTCTCACTGGTGCTGCCTGTGGGGGCTGTCCGCGACTGCCCATTTATTAGGCTGGACATGCTAAGTGTGAATGGGGGGCTGCATGGACCAAACCCAGACTCCAGTGGGTTGTTGTCTTGTTTGTTTTTACCATTGGATACTAACTGGAGGAGGAGGACATGATAGCTTGGACCCCGAGTTATTTTTTGTGCATTCTTAGGGTATGTCTACTTACAGGGGAAGTGGTAGAAATTAGCTGCTTTGACCTAGCCAACACTTCCCCTGTGAACAAAATCTACCTTGAAGCAATTGATTAAACCCCAGACTACTTATTAAGGGAATGTTTGATGTCAGGTTGGAGTACAGGTTAACTAAATTCAATCACTCATCTTGAGTGTAGAGAAACCCGTAGAAAGATGTGTTCAAAGTATAAGTGTTCTGAGAGCAAGACAAACAATGTAGTGCAATGTAAGAGGTGAGATCCTGCTTATCAGTGTTAATCTACGTTGGGTGCTGACAAGCTCATCTGGTGGAGAAAGTCACTTCTCAGTTGTCAAACAACTGGTGATAGTAAAATGCCGGCTCCACAAATGAGCTTCTCTTGCACCAACAAGGTGTCCAAGAGAAGCTACTGATTCTAGCATGCAATAGTTATAATATCTTGATAGTAGGAGTATCTGATCAGATGACAAGAGGAGTGATGCACATATTGGATTTCTGTTCTCCATAGACCACATCCTGAAACTACAAGTCTCCTATCTGATCTCTCAAATCTGAATCCCTCCTTATTCTGCACATGTTTTAAGCTCCCCGCCACAATGTTCAAACTTGCTGTGTTATTACAAAAGGAACCTTCCTCTCCTGACAAACAGCATATTCCCAAAGTGTCTGGACAAAGGGTTTTTATTAGAATGACAGCAGCTGCAGCAGGATCCTCTGGCACAGATTAGGGAGTTGATCCTACGTTCCCTGCCGAGATCAATAAATGTGGGATTTTCCTTTGAGCAAATTGCCAGTGCAGAAGCATCATATGACCAACAATACCAACCACTGATTGAAAGTCCATTCCTTGTTGACAGGGCATGTCATATGGAGTTAAAAGTGCCTGAGGAGCCAGTCAGTAGAGTTGTTTAATCCACAATTAACTTGTGACAACTCACTTTGTGGTTCTGTCAGAAATGACAAGTCAGTGAAGTCACTTGATTTTTTTAAATAATTTTTTTGCCACCAACACATGCTCAAGAGAGTGACAAATTGCCTTTGTTTCTCTTTTGATGATTACACCAGTGCTCCGTCTTCTGCACCGGCTGCCTATTTTTTTTCTGGGCTTGATTCAAGGTATTGGTTCTTGCCTTTAAAGCCCTACATGGTCTCGACCTGACCTATCTGCAGGACCGCCTCACTCCCCGGGCCCTGAATTGACCCCTTTAGTCTGCTGGGGGCACCTTCCTGGAGGTCCTTCAAGTCAATGGGGGGGGCACTATGGAGAGGGCATTCTCGGTAGCTGCACCTCAGCTGTGGAACTCCCTCCCAGAGGAGGCTTGCCTGGCCCCGGACCTGTTGACCTTTTGCTGCTTGTGTAAGACCTGACTGTTCTGCCAGGCATTTGGTGGAGCAGACGGGTGAGGGTGGTTATGTGGTGGGGAGTGAGTTATGGGAAGGTTTTGTGTTTTGTTATATTTTTAAGTTGGGTGGGAATGTTTTATGTTTATATGGTTTTATTGTAAATTATGATATTGTTTTATATTTATATGATTTTATTATAAGCCGCCTGAGGTGGAGTTGGGCAGGGTATTAAATTGTTAAAATAAAATAAAAATAAATAAACTTTTTAGAGCACCCCGTGAGCTGGGCCTGCCCGAGTGCTGTGACCATGATATGGGTGGGTGGGTTGGTTGGGGAGGAGTTTGGGGTGCTGTGGCCGGGGGGGTGGGAGCGGGCATGGCCTGCCTTGAGTCTTCACTCTTCAGGGTGAAGACTTCAAATCAGTACAAGCTCTATGGGCCAGACAGGAATTGGGGCAGGGGTCCTCACTGCTGACTTTGGTCCTCACCCTGTAGAGGCAGCACCCCCAAACCTAAGGCAGGAATGTTCCAACTTCTGACAAATCAAGGGAGGGGGAACCTATTCTCCTTGCCCTTGCTGCTTCTTCTGTAGCTCAGGTCTGGGCCCAACTATTTTTTATATGCCCAATCCAAGTGATCATAGTCTATCTGAGCACCTCACAGATTTGATGTATGTATCCTCATGTGCTCCCTGGTGAGGTGGGAAGGGACTGCAGGGTCATCCTTCCCATGATTTCTGGAAATTAGATCCTAGATGGGTCTGAAAGCTGGAAATTTGAGAGAGTTGCAGTAAGATTAGGAGAATCACAGCTTTTGTTATTTCTTCTAAAGTTAGTTTCTAGCCCTTTGTGGAAACAAGCTTGAAAACCTGATTACAGTGTACTGGGAAGCCCCAGAAATCAAAAGAAAAATAACCTAAATTTAATTTTTAAATCCTTTATTTCTAAAGCCAAACTTCTTGTGATGTCTTACATTTCGAAATGGCAGTTCTAGTGCCATAGCCCACATTTTACATATGGGAAATGGAGGTACTGGGACAGAGGCTATGGCCCATGCCTGTTTAATTCCTCTGCAGAGTCTTACTGAAATCACCCATACTCTGGCTGCATTCACATGAGCTTTTCTCCCATCTCTTCAATGTTTATGGGAGATTTTAAGCCTGAATTTTCACTGTTTCCATATTCCCTCCTCCCTCCAGACTTGAAAAGTTCCCCCCCTGTTGGAGGGGAGGAGAAGATTTTTTCCTCCTGGTGGGTCACTTTGAAAGTTAATATCAACTCTGTGGGCCATATAGAAGTGTGTGTGTGGGGGTGCATAAGGGTTATGTTCAAGCAAAGGAGGGTCCAGATCATGGTTCTGTCCCTCTTCTTGTGCCTGCCCTCATCTCTGCTCCCTTCCCCTAAGATCAGTTTTTCAGTGCTTTGGTGTTTTTGAGATTCAGGACCAAATCCAGGGACTGGAAAGAAGTGAAAACTTGCTGAGGACTCAGTTTGGCCCCTACAGCCTGAATTTCCTCATACCTGCTTTATTTTCATGGCTGCTGCTTTATATCCCATAACGCTGCATGACTGCTCTCCTCTGATTCTGGGTGACAGACAGACTGAGAGCAGGACAAATCCTTTAGCATGATTGTTAAACACTGGTTTCTGAGTTCAACGTTTGGGATTAACCACGCAATGCAGATGCTGCATCCTGCATTCTAACTTTTTCCCGCACATAAAGGGAATCTTTATCAATGTTAGCCCCAATAAAACAAAAGAGTAATAATTTCATTTCATTTTTCATTTCTATCCCGCACTCTCTCAACAAGCGACTTGAGGTGGCGAACAAAAATGAAAGTACATACATACAATATAACAACAATATAAGTTCAACATAATATAACAGCAATATAAATGCAGTATAACATTTCAATATAGGCATAAACAAACCCTCACAATCAGGCTCTTACTAACAATCAATCCAACACATTTAACCGCTAACCTAAGATCCCACAAAATAACATACCCGTTCTCCCTCTAATTCCTGGTCACCCACCAACACTTCTCCCCACCACCACCCTCTCCTGCTGCCACCAGGAGGGAGGGAGGGGGCCCTTCACCACCACCCCTTCCGCTCTCACCAGGAAGGGTAGGAACAACCAACCACATACCAGAATTACCAATTACTAGGGGTGGGAAACCGGTAGAATCCGGTATCCGATAATGCCGGTATCGTGCGTACCGGCATTATCGGATTCGACCCGGTAATCCGGACCCGGTACCGGATTCCGGGGTACCGGATCTTTCTTGCATTACAGCCATTTAAAAATGGCTGCAATGTAAAAAAAACCTGCCCCAGCAAAAATGTTTTTTTCAAAAAAAACCTCCCCAAGTCCAGGCTGCGCGGGTGGAAGGGGGGACACCCCCCACCCACCCTGCCCAGCCTGGCTTTTTGTTTAAAAAAAGAGTAAGCGCGACCCCGAGGCGAGGCGAGCCCACCCCCCAGCACCAGCGGCCGCGGCGTCCCCGCAGCCGCCGGTAAGTATGACCCTGACCCGACCCCGGGGGGGGGTGTTTAACACCCCCACCCCCTCCAGGGATCACCCCTACTAAAGGCTCAGTGCGCTTGCCGCGCTTACCTTTGGGAGCTCCGGCGGCGGCGGGCGGTCCGGCGGCCTCAGCGCCGGCTGTGGCTGCCGGCGTCAGGACGCTGTAGGCCTTCCGGGGAACTTCCGGGTTTCACCGGAAGGCCTAGAGCGTCCTGACGCCGGCAGCCACAGCCGGCGCTGAGGCCGCCGGACCGCCCGCCGCCGCCGGAGCTCCCAAAGGTAAGAGCGGCAAGCGCACTGAGCCTTTAGTAGGGGTGATCCCTGGAGGGGGTGGGGGTGTTAAACACCCCCCCCAGGGATCGGGTCAGGGTCATACTTACCGGCGGCTGCGGGGACGCCGCGGCCGCTGGTGCTGGGGGGTGGGCTCGCCTCGCCTCGGGGTCGCGCTTACTCTTTTTTTAAACAAAAAGCCAGGCTGGGCAGGGTGGGTGGGGGGTGTCCCCCCTTCCACCCGCGCAGCCGGGGAGGGGGAGGGAATTTAATTTATTTCATTGGTTTCAATGGGGACACAGCGCCCCATTGAAACCAATGAAATAAATCCGGTACCGGTATACCGGATTTAAACCGGGAATCCGGTTTTCGGGGAACCGGTAAATCCGGTAACCGGTAATGGGCCCGGGGTCCCACCACTACCAATTACTACAACATAACACAATAATTCGACATCAGTACATTTCACAGCCGGCCCAGCAAATAATTCAGACATACCCATCCCCATCATATATCATCTCCCTTAACACATCAGTAATATATCAGTTCTTCCCATTCTCTACCTCCCTCCCTCTTTCACCCTCCAGCCATAACTCAAACTCCTCCTTCCCCCCACTTGCATCAGGGGGGAGGACCCTCATCTCCTGTCTAACCAACTCCCCTTGCCACCATACAGTAATAATATTAACCTTCTTTAGTGGCCTTGGCCGACGTGCAGCACGTGTCACCGGCGTGGCCGCCGGCACGGCCATCGGCCATCCCCTGCTCTTGTTGGGGCAGCCCGGAGGTGGGTCCTCCCTGACCCCACTTCCTTGTTGAGTGTGAGAGTGGCGCCTCCCTAGCCCCACAGCTGCTGGTACTCCTTCCCCACTCTTCCTGATTAACAGCCCGCACAGCAAAGGCTAGCCCCCCTCTCACCCCAGCGTCCTTGTGGGGGGAGGGGAAGTGGGGGAAGGGGGCATGATGACACAATTATTATTAATGAATAATAAAATGTTGAGCAGTTTCTATAAGTGTGATTGGGGTGAACCCTGCGCATCTTCTGGTGGTGCAGGCTGGCTAGAAGGGGATTCACCCCGTCACATAGATTTTAGTTTTGACCCTGGATGAGGCCTGGCCCCAGCCACCTTCCCCATGGAAATTGAAAACTTTCTGCCCCTGACCGAGGGTGGGGGGGACTCCTGAATGATAAGGCACTCTAAAGAGAAGTGTCAACAAGTAATCTGTTGGAGGTCAGAAGTTGGACCAGACAGGATAGAATTCCCTGCCAAATACAATACCCATGTGCTTTTAGTTTATCCTCTCAGACCTCGTTATTTTCATTCTCCTTCCTCATTTTCCCTGGAGGGGGTTTGTATGATGATAGAATGCTTGTCTACGTCGTCATCCACTCTGCCATGCTGAGGTGCTCCTCCCCGGATTTTATTTCTGTGCAAATCCTCGGCCAGAATATCAAGAAGTCTGCTTGTTCAGCAGCTCTGTAGTCTTTTCAAACTTTTTTTTTTTAAAGTGGCTATTCCTAAGTCTAACGGTTCACATACGTCAAGTTGAAATGGACAACCACTCGGGAAATAATTAATTGAAGCGGCAAATTCAGCGGGTTTGGGAAATCAAAGTTGCATTTTCACCTGCAGCAGGAGGGCGTTTTGTTCCTTCCTCTCTGCCTCCCAAGGACGTGACCTTCGAAGCACGCTAATGAAAGTGTTCGTCTCTCTAAAGAGAAGGACAAACCATCTCCCATCCCTCTCTTTGAGCAGCAAGACTATTTACACTTGGCATGCCTAATTTTCATAGCCAGCATAATTTTTTCTCATTAGCCTAGCTCCACTGTGTCTCTACATAGGAGCTCTGGTTGTCATATTGTTGAACAAATATATTTATCTTCCAATCACACTACATGCCGAGCCAGCGAAAAAGATGCATTTAGAATGCTGTTTTAGTGCACGTAGGTTGGCTCCTGCTCTTTGATTCCAACAGAGTCTGACTGGGGCAGTTTGCAATACAGTACAAAGGAAAAGTAAGTCTGGGAGCCAGTTACCCATCTGTCGCCTCCCATGACGGCTCCGGTGCTGGGCAAGATCACTGCTGTTAGCTAGCTTCAGACACAGCTCTCAGGATACAACCCACTGGCACTAAATATCCTTGCTTAAACCCTAATGACTTGCATGGAGCATGGGCATTTGCTAAAAATATTTTTAAAAATCTATTAAGGCTCCTGCACCACTAGTGATTCACTCCATTACAGTGCAATTAGTACAGTCTGAACTGTGACTCACTTCTGCATGGAAGATTGGCAGGGCAACTAAGTGACCGTGTTAGCTAAGCTAGATACTCAGGCTCAAAATCTCACTAGTGGAAATCATCTTATTTTTTCCATTGACTTCAATGGAAATATGCTGATTTACACAAGCAAAGATTCTGTTCCAATGTGGGTATTTATTTTTTTTTTTCTAATCCCACACTAATTTTGTCTTAGCTAAAGGCATTTCCGGATGCCCTTATTCCTGCCAACCTGCTGCAGAGAAGCACGTGCCTCATTGTCTAGAGGGAATACAACAGTGGGTGTTTTCAGACATGACAATTGCTGATCAGAGTTGATCCTTGAAATTACAGACTGGTGAGCCTGATGTCAGTGTCGGGTAAGCTGGTAGAAATGGTTGTTAAGAACAGAATCACTGAGCATATTAATAAACATGACTTAATGAGGAAGAGTCAATATGGATTTAGGAAAGGGAATTCATCCCTTGCTAACCTATTGGAGGTTTTTGAGGGATGTAAATAAGTATGTGGATAAGGGTAAGCTGGTCAATATAGTGTATTTGAACTTCCAGAAGGCGTTTGATAAGGTCCCTCTTGAGGAAATTAGAGTCATGGGATAAGAGGCAGTGTCCTATTGTGGATTGGCAACTGGTTAAAAGATAGGAAGCAAAGAGTAGGAATAAATGGTCAGTTTTTACAGTGGAGAGAAGTAACTAGTGGAGTGCCCCAGGGATCTGTACTGGGACCCAGTGTTATTTGATATATTAATTTAACGATTTGGAGAGTGTGGTGATCAGATTTTCAGATGTCACAAAGTTATTCAAGATAGTTAAAACCCGAGCAGACTGAAGAGTTGCAGGAGAATCTTGCACGACTGGGTGACTGGGCATCCAAATGGCAGATAAAATGTAATGTGGACAAGTGCAAAGCGATGCACATACGGAAAAATAACCCAAACTATATGTACACAATGCTGGGTTCTAAATTAGGAGTTACCACTTGGGAAAAGGATCTTGGAGTCAATGGGTGTTTTCAGACATGACGCTAACCCCAGTTTAACCACACTTAAGCATTTCTTATGCATGTTGCAGGGGTGCATAGGGCACCAATACAGCTCTGCAACATGTATTAAAAAAGTTCAAGTGTGGTTAAACTGGGGTTAGCGTCATGTCTGAAAACACCCAATGTGGATAATTCCACAATTTTTCAGATAGTTTCCGAATTTGCAGAATTCCGGCAGAATTAGCGGAATGTTGGCAGAAAAGCCACGGTGTGGCGCGGGCAATTCTGAAATAGAAATACACTGAAATCCTCACCTTGGTGTGTGGTGGCAGTCAAAAAAGCGAAAAGAATGTTAGGAATCATTTGGAAAGGGATAGAGAATAAAATGGAAAATATCGTAATGCCTCTATATAGGTCTATGGTATGACCACACCTGGAGTACTGTGTGCAGTTCTGGTCACCCCATCTCAAAAAAGACACAGTAGAACTAGAAAAGGTACAGAGAAGGGCAACAAAAATGATCAATGGTATGGAACGTATGAAGAGAGGCTTGATAGGTTAGGGCTCTTCAGGTTGGAGAACAGACAACTGAGAGGGGATATAATAGAAGTTTATAAAATCATCAGTGGTGTGGAACACGTGAATAGGGAGCAGTTATTTTCCCTCTTGGAGTACTAGAACAAGAGACACTTCATGAAATAACTGGAAGCAGATTTAAACAAAATGTTTTCACTCAGTGCACAATTAAGGCACTTTTTACGTGGGCCATGGTGCGGGGGGTTGGTGTGTGCCCTGGTCCATGTGTGGTGGGGGGGGAGGTGTAGACGGGCACACATCCATCTACACCCACCTCCACCCATCAATACGCATGGAGCAACCATCATTTCCTCCAATTGCTCCACGCGTGGGGGGATGGTTGGAGGTCGGTGTGCAAGGGAGTGTGCAAACTGCACACATACCCCGACCCACCCCCACAGGATTTACACAGGTGGCACCCACGCATGAAAACCCAGATTTTGGGGTGTTCATGTGTAGGGCTGAAGCGGCAGCAGCTTTTACCATGCCATGATTCCATTCCACCATTTCAGAATTGCCCGTGCCACACCACAGCTTTTCTGCCAACATTCCGCTAATTCTGCCGGAATTCTGCAAATTTGGAAACTATCTGAAAAATTGTGGAATTATCAGAAACTGTCGGAAAACCGCTGTTCCACTATTTTGTGATGCTGGAGGAATGGCGGAAGTAGCGAAAATGGCATGTTTCCACTATTTGTGAAGCCTGTGAAAGTAGCGGAATGAAATTAGTGGAACTGTGGAAGTAGCAGCATGAAACTAGTGTAATGAAAGCCTCTGCCACGCCGTACCACTAATTGTGGAAACGCTGTTTCCGGCTGAAATAGCTACCGCTGCGACTTTCCGCTACAGCCCTATTCATGTGTGGGTGCCACTGTAAAAAGGTCCTAAGGTGTGGAACTTACCGCTAGAGAAAGTGGTCACAGTCGATAGTGTAGCTAGTTTTAAAAAGGGATTGGATAAGGTCATGGAGGATAGGTTCATTAATGGATATTATCCAAGCAGGTTTGGGGGATGTAACCTTTTACTCTAGGGGGCTGAAACAGGGAATGGATTGCCCATTACGACCTGTCGGGTACTTCTCCCAAGCGACCAAGGTTGGCCACTGTTGGAGCCAGGATGCAGGGCTTGATGGACCATTGGTTTGACAGAGTATGGCGCTATTTTTGTTCTTATGTTCTTAAATTACCTCACAGGGTTGCTGTGAAGTTTAAGAGTTTAGTTAATTAGTTAATGTTACAGTTAATAAGTTAAAGAATTGTAAGCCACTCTGAGCCTAAAGGTTAGAGTGGGATAAAAAAATCTAAATAAATAAAATAGACATTTTGGATAATTGTCTTTATTATGTGCGTGTGTGTGTGTGTGAAAGGGGGGGGGGTGGAGGGGTGACTGCTGGATAGACATCTGTGCAGTAGGCAGAGAGAGTAAGGTGAACCTGAGAGCAAAAGGGGGGGAGGAATGTCAGTGACAGGCACAGGAAATAATCAGAATGTGCGGAAAGCAGGGAAGAAAGATGGAACCGAACAGACACAGATGAAGATAAACAGGAGGAGGTATATAGAGAGGGCAAGACAGGAAAGCAAGAAAATGTACCTCTACCTACTGAAATGGTTGTGATATCACACTGTGACCAGTTGGAAATACATTCCTTTGGTTGCATCCCCCCTAAGCACCTCATCCTGTTTGTTTGCTAGAAACACCAGGAGTAGACAGACAGATCAGGGAACCCTTCCCCCATCCTATCTGTCCTACTCCTGTCAGGACCTGATTGGTCAATCTCCTCCCCCAGGAGATTTCTCATCTCTTTGTGTCTCAGAGAGCTTCCTTCCTCCCTCTTGAACACACCTAGTCTTAGGACTTAGCATAGATGTAGGCCTTTCCTATCCTACATGTATTTCCTAATAAAGCTACTTAAGCTTAAGTATGCTTCCTGCCTGCTTATTGATGATTAGCTACTCACACTCCTCTGTAAACTCTGCATTGGGCAAATGGATGCAATGATCTCACAGTCCTTGCATTTCCAACAGGGTTATGGGCCCAGACACCCAAAAGGCAGCGCAGAGTGAGTAAAATTGAGTGCTAGCATTAATCTTAAAGGCAGAAAAGAAAAGAAAGATTTTAGTCTCTGTGACCATGGATTCTATGCTGAAGGTCTCCATTCCAGAGAGGCTCACTGGAGCAACAAACTATGAAGCTTGGAGTCATAATGCAAGGATGGCACTGGGAGGACAAGGCCTAAGGAAAATGCTGGAGTCCAACAGACCTACAGATGCAGGGGCAGCACAAGAACTCTGGGATGAGAAAAATGACAAAGCTATGGCAATCATCTCAATGTCGGTGAGTCAGCGTTTACATGTGTACATACATGACAAGTTAACTGCAAAAGATATGTGGGAAATTTTACAGAGACTGTATCAAGGGAAGTCAAATATATCAAAGATACAAATGCTTAAAAGACTTTGTAATATGAGAATGGATGAGAGTGAAGATTTTTCAGCTCATGTTAATGGCCTGCTTGAACTAGTCAGGAGACTGGAAAATCAAAAGCTGAATTTACCAGATGAATTGATAGTGGCATTTCTGCTGAACTCTTTACCACCAACAACTTTTCAAACAGTCTGTCAGATAATAGAAATGCAGGATAACCTATCTTTGGATGTTGTTATTCAGAAACTTGAGGAATTTAATATGGCTCAAACTAATGAACAGCCAAACTTTTCCTCACAGCTTGCCTGCAAGGCAGCTGAGAACAAGAAGCCTTTTGCAAATTCAAAAGGATCTGCAAGAGTTAAGTGTTGCTTCAATTGCGGGGAAACCATGCATCTCGCATATCAATGCACCAAGCAAGAAGTTCCCAGCTTCTCTGCAAAGAACAAAGGGAGCCATGATAGGGCTTTCAGCCTGGTTGAGGAAAAAGCATCTCAACTTAAAAATGTGGAAGGAATAGAATGTGAGACTGCTTCACATGATTTCTTTGTTGATTCTGGAGCAACTAAAAATCTTATAAAGGACAAAGACAGATTTATTGATCTGGATAGGACTTATAGAACTCCTATAAGATTGGCTAATGGAGAGAAAGTTTATTGTCAAGGAAGAGGCAGGGCTAAACTCATATGTCATCTGGGAAACGGTGAGGAAATGAAAGTTACCATTGAAGAAGCTCTATATGTCCCAGAATTGGATCATAATTTTATAAGTGTCAAGTATGCTGTACAGAAAGGTTTTGCAGTGCATTTTGAAGGGAAATATTGCAGAATTTCAAAGGAAAAGGAGCTTTTTATGCGAGGAATGCTGGATTCAAATGGCCTATTCAAGGTAGATTGCTTGCAACAGGATCAGTATGCAAATGCTGCAAAAGATTGCAGACATAAGAACTGTGAAAGCAAATGGCACAGAAGGATGGGCCATAGAAATGCAGATGTGTTGCATGCACTTCCAGACCTAGTTAAACATTTTAAAATGAACTCATGTGCAACTAAAGATGAGAGATGTGTTTGCTGTGTAAAAGGAAAGGGAACTAGGCCCTCCTTTCATCAGAGCAAGGAGGAAGCCACACAGCACCCCCTACAGCTCATTCATAGTGATATCTGTGGTCCTATGAAGACAAAAACAATTGCAGGAAACCAGTATGCATTGACTTTCATAGATGATTTTTCCAAGTTCACGTTCACTTACTTGATTAAAGAGAAAAGTCAGGTGCTGGAGAAATTTAAGGAATATGTTGCAAGAGCCAGCAATAAGTTTGGAAGATCACCTCAGATCCTAAGGTCAGATAATGGAGGTGAATATGTTTCAAAACAGATGAAAGAATTTTTGAAGCAAAAAGGAATTGAACACCAGACAACCATCCCGCATACACCAGAACAAAATGGAGTAGCAGAAAGAAAAAATCGCTCTCTCATAGAGATGGCGAGATGTATGCTTTTGGATGCGAATCTGCCAAACAAATACTGGGGGGAAGCAGTAATGACTGCCACATACCTGCAGAACAGGCTCCCAACCAAAGGTGCAAAAGCAACACCTTATGAACTATGGCATGGGAACAAGCCCAGTGTGGGGCACATTAGAGTGTTTGGCTCTAAAGCCTATGCTTATATCCCAAAGGCCAAAAGGACCAAACTTAACACCAGATGTGAAGAAGGGATACTTGTTGGCTATGCACAAGGATGCAAGGGATACAGAGTAATGGACACTGACACTGGAAATGTGAAGATAAGCAGTGTGGTCTATTTTGATGAAAATGAAAAGGGAAGCACTGATCAAATGCCAGACCTAATGAGGCCAAGTTCATCAAGACAGAAAAAGACTGCAGAACTGCAGATAAAAGAGGAAGCTGAAGTTTCATTTGATTTGACCATGTTCAATCAACCTGAACCAGAAGGGGGCACTGACACCAACACTGATGCTGATGCTGAAACTGAAGCAGAACCAGAACTGGAACCAGAAGATAACACTGATGCTGATACTGAAACTGAAACTGAAGCAGAAGCAGAACCAGAAGTGAGACGTTCTGAAAGACACAACAAAGGAGTGCCAGCAGCGAGATTCTCCTATGCGGCAAAAGTGGAGGAACCGCAGGAGCCCTCAACATGGCAAGACATTCAAAAAATGCAAACCAGTGAGGCGCGCAAATGGAGAGATGCTGCCAAGGAAGAAATTGAGTCTCTTAATGAAAATAAAACATGGACACTCACAAAGCTACCTGAAAACAAAAAGGCCATTGGATGCAAATGGGTCTTCAAGACCAAGCATAATGCAGAAGGGGAAATCACGCGCCACAAAGCGAGATTAGTGGCCAAGGGATATTCCCAAAAATACGGCGAAGACTACGACGAAACCTTTGCTCCAGTAGTAAGGCACACCACAATAAGAACACTCCTCAGCATAGCAGCTGCAAGAAAAATGGAAGTGCAGCACTTAGACGTGAAGACTGCATTCCTACATGGTGATATCAAAGAGGATATCTACATGCAGCAGCCGCCGGGATTTAAAGAACCTGGGAAGGAGGAACTTGTGTGCAAACTTCAAAAGAGTATCTATGGTTTAAAGCAAGCAGCGAAAGCCTGGAACGAAAAATTGAATCAATTGCTCCTTAAGGAGGGATTCATACAGGGAGAAGCTGACCCCTGCCTATACTCAAGGTTCAGAAATAAAAGGAGGACATACATTCTAACTTATGTGGATGATCTGATTGTATGCCATGAAAACAAACGAGATTGTGATGAAATCGTCAGGAATCTGAACAAAGAAATAGAGGTGAAAGACTTGGGAGGTATCACTTACTATCTTGGAATACAAATAGAACGAGAAAAAGATGGAAGTTTCCTTCTCAATCAAAAACAAAAGATAAAGGACATTTTAGAATGCCTAGGCATGACAGAGGCTAATGAAGTGGGGACACCTATGGAAACAAATTTCCTAAGCCAGGAAGGCAACGACGAGCCCCTACCACAGGACAACCAGTACAGAACTGCAATTGGCAAAATGTTGTATGTAGCCACCGTCACAAGGCCAGACATTGCCGCTGCTGTAGGAATACTAAGCAGAAAAGTAAGTGCACCAACCCAAAGGGACTGGATAGCAGTCAAGAGAATAGCACGGTACCTGAAGGGCACAATGCATTTAAACTTAAAACTACCAGCAAGCGAGAACCCCAGATTGATGGGCTATATGGATGCGGACTGGGCCGGAGACAAGACTGACTGCAAATCTGTGAGTGGAAATGTATTTCTGTATGGAGGCGGAGCAATCAGTTGGACTAGCCAGAAGCAGTCATTAATTGCCCTTTCATCCACAGAAGCAGAATTTATTTCAGCCACTCAAGCATGTCAAGAGGTAGTATGGCTACACAGACTACTAAAGGACTTTGGAATAGACGAACCAAAGCCAACTGAGATGTATGAGGACAATCAAAGCTGCATTCAGCTTACGAAAATGGAAAAGATAAAGCCAAGGTCGAAGCACATCAACACCAAGCGTCACTATGTGAGAGAAGCGCAAGAAAAAGGACTTGTTGAACTGATTTATTGTCCTACAGAGGAAATGATAGCGGATGTGCTGACCAAACCGCTACCCAGAGACAATTTCCAGAGGCTACGAGAAGCATTGGGAATTGTCAGCAGTGCACATAAATGATTCGGTGCACGGGACGATGAGAAGGGGTGTTGGAAATACATTCCTTTGGTTGCATCCCCCCTAAGCACCTCATCCTGTTTGTTTGCTAGAAACACCAGGAGTAGACAGACAGATCAGGGAACCCTTCCCCCATCCTATCTGTCCTACTCCTGTCAGGACCTGATTGGTCAATCTCCTCCCCCAGGAGATTTCTCATCTCTTTGTGTCTCAGAGAGCTTCCTTCCTCCCTCTTGAACACACCTAGTCTTAGGACTTAGCATAGATGTAGGCCTTTCCTATCCTACATGTATTTCCTAATAAAGCTACTTAAGCTTAATTATGCTTTCTGCCTGCTTATTGATGATTAGCTACTCACACTCCTCTGTAAACTCTGCATTGGGCAAATAGATGCAATGATCTCAGAGTCCTTGCATTTCCAACATGACCAACGCTTCTTCCCCTGCTTGTCACGCTTCGGATGGAATCAAATGAGATGATATCCCATTGGAGTCCGTGTTTGGTCTATGAAGCCCCCACTCACGTATTTTGCACATCCATCCTAATAAATGGGCAGCCCTTGCCCGTATTTCATGTGCTTGCAGCAGCTTCCACCAGTGGTGCTAGCGATCTCCCTCCCCACAGTCTCCCTCCCCACCTCTCACCTGGCAGGTTCGCTGAGATCTCCCTCCCCACCGTCTCCCCATCTCTTAGGGGAGGGAGACTGCGGGAAGAAAGATCTTGGTGTATCTCTCAGCTGAGAGACAGGGATGGAGATCTTAGTGCAACTCTCGGCCATGGGGAAGGAGATTGATACTTCTCAGCTGGCTGGGTGCACTAGGCAGGGCTCTATGTGGTGGCAGACCTGGATGCCAGTGAGACTGCGGGCAAAGTTAATTGATGAGACGTGGACACATGGGAACCCATTAACCTTGATTGGCCCACTTGATGGTCCTGCAATGTCCCTGGACTCTGCCATGAGTGGCGACTCTTTGATGACCACATGGAGACCATGTGGCAGATGCCTAATAGATAGGCATGCAGGAATATGCCTGGTTTGTGGGCTATCATCTCATTTGATTCCACTTTGCTGACCTTTATTCCCACACATCTTGCATGACATTTTATGGACGCCTTTTGTAGATTTGGAAAGGGCTGCATTACTCTAAAGGTAAACAGGAAACCCATCCAGAATCTTCTGAACTCATCTTCCTCATCAAATGGAATATGGAAACTACAGGCATCAGCAGTCAGGGGCAATTCACAATGGCTCTCCCAGGATCCCTCGATTTGTCATCCAATGTCTACAGATAAACAGGGTGTTTTTAGACATAATGTCACTGGGTGTCTGAATGTGTGTTTTGACCTTGATATGAACATCAGTTTGGCCCTGTGTTCACCATGTGGCGCTGCTTAGACACACAGCTCATCTTGGGGCAAATCAGTGTTTTGCTCGCCCCCTGATCTCAGTACACAAGCGCTGCCATCCCATTCCCTGTGTTGTTCCTGTTAACATGCCATGCAATATCATTAGATACAATGCTGACCATGTGTTTAGCCAGAACACACAAATTGTCCTTGTGATACAATGATGTTCACATCGCGTGTTCAATGGCTGGCCAAATTGGTGCTGGGATTGTTATGGTGCTTACACACAACGGCCAAATATGTGCTTAGGGTGTTTGACACCTGATCTTTGTTATGTCTAAAGATGTCCACAGTCTCCTCCATGTAAGTTGACATCCTTAAAACACAACTCTTTTCTATGCCGAGCAGTACTACTATTAGAGATGCTTAAAGAGTCTCTGAACTGCTTGTTGACCTTACATATTTGAAGGACCATCATCTTCCTTGTGTTCCATTGCAATGCCCAAAGTCAGCCTGGGGCATCTTCTCACAAGTTCCATCACTGCACCAGGTCCATATGGAAAGGTCATGGAGAATCACACCGCAACACGCTCTCCGGTACCTGGGCTGCATGCTGCAGGGGAGAAGACAGCGGCCCACATGCAAAGGGAACAGGCGCTCACCCCAGCAGGGGGTCCCTCCGGCCACCCCGGAGTCAGGATCCCCGAAACAGCATGGGGAACAATCATCGCAGGTTTTGGGCCGGGCGCCACCGGCAGAAGAATCTTTGGCGCTGGTCCTGCCCCACCGCAGCGCACGGCTATTAGCGCATCGGGAGCCACAGGAGGGGTGGAGCTAGGGTTCCGGGTCAGGTGGGCACTTTGCCGATGCCATAAAAGGGCCAACGGGACACCAGAGTCCCACTGGTAATCATTTAAGATGCTGGCCCCTTCTTGGATCTTGGTGTTTCCTGGAATCCTTGACTCTCGCCCTGCTACTGCTTGTACCTCGCTTCCCCCTCTCCCTCCTGAGTGAACATCGCTGTTGCTTGTGAGTAGTGGTATTGTCCTCCCTGCCTTGTTCCTTCATCTCCCCCAGTGTGTTTGTATTTCCCGTGGCTTGTCCCGTTCCCCCATCCTCCCTGAGAGTGAGCCCTGCCACCGCGGCCCTCCTCCCCAAACCCCTATTCTTCACCCCATGGACCCAGTGACTCCCTTCTCTCCTCATCCTTTGGCACACCCATCCCTGGACGTGTGGATTTTGTGTGTAGTATACGTGTGGATCTTGTGTGGATTGTGCTCCTGTCTCCCTCTGGGGCAAACTCCTCCTCTCCTCCCCTGTGATGATCCGGGTTGCTCTCGGACCGTGAGAGAAAGCCCACTCACGGTCCTGAGGGGATTCCCCTATTCCTCGAGAGAGGAGCCCTGGTCCCTGCCTTGCCCTTCCCTCTGTATCCTAACCCATCTCCTTACCCCTACCCACCTAACATGGAGAGAAGTATTCTTGGTGCCTGCTCCACTGTTTTGGAAGGAACTCCCTTCCCTTGGAGGTTCACCTGAGCAATTCTGAAAGGCATGTAAGCTCAATTTATTTGGTTGGATAAAGAAATTTGGCAGGTGGGGATAAGGCTTCAAGAGCTGGCTGAAATAGAAATTCTATATATTTACATAGCTTGTTTTTTAATTGGGTTTGATTTTTGTTATTTTGTGCCTGTGTGTGTGTGTGTGTGTGTGTGTGTGTGTGTGTGTGTGTGTGTGTGTGTGTATTTATATATATAAAATATATAGTGTGTGTCTATCATATTGTCACCCACCCTCAGCCTTTGTGGAAGGGCAATCAAGAATTTTTTATTTTTTTTAACTGACTGTAATCGGCTGGTAATCTTGATTCATTTCCTATATAGTTCTAGGAGTCACGGCCAACCAACATCAACAGCCAGTGTTTAAAGGTATTGATCAAGTGTTTTGCATATTGTCTTATGGTGTATCTGGTTACTGTGATTTAAACTGGTTTTGCTGACAGAGAACAGAGCCTGGTTGTAAGCTTTACGGGTACTTCCCATGCAGAACCCTCAGAAAGGATGTGTCCCAGACCTGGAGAGGTGTAAGCCAAGGGCTTCATTATAGGGGGAGGTGGTGCAGCTGCACTGAGGCCCACACTCCCTGGTGCAGTTGCATTCCCTGCCTCTGTGTGGGGAGAGGGGAGGAGGAAGGTGGAGGGTCCCCATTCCATCTTCTTCACTAGGGCCCATGCCAACCTAGTGACGCCCCTGGTGCGAGCTTAGTAAGGTGAATAGTCCAACAGAACTTCAAGGCTTCTTGGAGAGCGAGTCTGGGTTGGGAACCTGTCTGGCGACCAAGTTTTCAGACGTGTGCGCTTTAAAGAATGTCACTGGCAGCAGCAGCGAAAACGTCAGTCTCCTGTCTCATGAACTTTGGGTCATGAAAGTAAGAAACCTCTACTAAGGGAAAGTTGCTGAGTCCCCACATGTTGGAAAGGTCTAATAAAATCTCTCCGATTTACCTGATAATTGTTCAAAAGCAGGCGAGTTGTTCTGACTCCCAAGAAAATGCATTTCTTTAATGAAATGAAATTCACGTTAACTGGGTCAGGTAGAGCCATTTGCTCCTGATACATGCAGTGGCTGCTTGACGAGAAGTGTTCTTTGAATTTGGGCCTATTGTGATCTATTAAAGATAGCATCGTCTCTGCTGTTACAGACACTGCAAGGTTGGGGCTAAAAATAAGGAGGTTTATTTTCTCATTTGATTGCACGAAAGCGAACGATTTCTTATTTTTTTTAAAAAACCAAACCTTTTGTGTGGCATTTCTTTAAATCTCTTGGCTAGATGATTACTGTGAGAGCCTGCAAAACTACACTGCCACCTTTGTTTTCAACTGGAGTGGCTGAGGTTTGAATCTTTCAGACACACTTGATGCACCTATTAGCTGCTTGAAAGCTTCAGCAGAGACTTAAAAGAGCAAGGGGAGAGAGATTAAGAAGTAGTAGTAGTATTTGTCGACACCCCCCCAAATGAGAGACAGGCCACGGTTGGATTTAAAACTAGCCGCACTCTTTATTTCACATCATCACGTAAGGCCGGTGGGGAAATTGCACACGCAATTCGGGTCCAGTATGCTAGCTAATTTATAACTTATTAACTCAAGTACTGCCCTGGAGGTGCCATCCAGTTCCAGCACCATTAACAAAACCTTCCCCCTTCAACAGCTCTCTGACTCTGGCCGAACAGGGGAAAACAGGCCCAACTCTGGGCACGAGTAAGGCGGTGAGTGCCTGCAAGGTCAGCGGATAGCGCATGTCCTTACTAACCCTGCTAGACCTCACCTCCCAGGGTCATGACCCCAGTGCGTGTAGCGCCCACATTACACTAGGTATCACTTCCCCGTCTCTTACGGAGATGACTCTTCCTATCCTATTAATTCCTATTTAGCCTACCCTAGCATACTGGATCCCTGCAGAGTGTGACATTTATTCACCCCTCTGTTCACCCAAAACTGAACTCCAATTCAGTCAATTCCTCTTTTACTTTCTTTGAACCACAAATTACCCTATTTATTATCCAATATGAATATGCCAAATATTTTTGCCAATTATAATTGTTGAATACATGTCAAATTGTTTAATTCCCCTAATATGTCAATATTAACCTATTTAACCTACTCCGCACTGTCAAGGAGGCAAAGCAAGCGACCCTTTCAAAGGAAGGCTACCCACCAAAATTCCTCCTCGGCTCCTAATGGCAACCAGTAATCGTACCCCAGTGCTAGAGGGGAGGTAGGTGGGCTGCCTCTCAGGCTCTGCCCTGCAAACTGCTGCTTCTCTCACAGCCCAAGCGGATCAGCCCTTCCTAAAAGGGGCGGAGCCACTCACTTTCAACTCGCAGCTTCCATACGCCTGCACTCCTGGGGCTTTCTTATGGCAACCTTTCACCAGCAGGGGAGGGCATTCTAGCATGCCCCACCCTGCCTGCAGCGGCCTCATCCCTGTGTCTCCTATTCTTCAGGGGGCGCTACAAATGCCCATTTGCCTCTATTTTATTCGCGAAGGGGACTTATTCACCATTCGATTACAGTTTTGCCTGCTATTAACATTCTCTATCTTCACTGACGCGTTGTTCTCCTTCATGGAGCAGAGTTGAAGTGGCACAGAAGTAACATTTTTACAAAACAAACACACTTTGGAAAAGGTTGGGAGCCCCTCCCCTCTTTCCTAGGGGTGATACCTTCTACAGCAGGGCTACCAAACCTTTTTGTGGTTGCAAGACACATTGAGTCAAGAATTGATAAGCATGCAGCCACAATTTATTTTGAAAGTTAAATCATACAATGTTTTTAGTTAGCAAGTAAGAAGAAAATAAAAATTAAGTAGAAACAAAAAATAAACATCATGGGTAGTTTTCTTTCCTTTTACTATTTTCATTTTCATTTTTTTATTTTTCAAAAATTATTTTTTAGCATGCCTGTCTCTTTAGTAAATTATAGTTTGGAAAATTAAAAACACACACACACCCTGCAGTGGCATCTCAGGGCCTCTCCCAGCCTCCGTGTCCACCTCTGCTAGAGCCTGGAATGGTTGTGCTTTAGAAGGTGCACCCCTGGACTCCCTTCTCCCTCCACAGGGAAGGGAAGTAGGGTTGCACTGCACCAGCCCCAAACTTCCTGTCTGATTGTCCCAGAGCTTGAGCTTCCCTCATCAATTCCAGGTGTATTTTAACCCTTTTCCTGCTAGTTCTGAGGCTTTGCTCACGCTCCTACTTTGCATTTGCTTACTGAGCTGTCATGAACAACACGAAAGAGCATCATCACAGATTCCAACACAGCTTCCATTCTGTACCCATCCATAATTAAGTCACCTTGTTTGCATTAATGAGTTTATCAGTGGCAGGGGGCAAATTTTTTGCAAGATTAGACTGGACAGGAGTCAGGGCAAGTAAAATTAAATAAAATGGCTGCCGGGGGGAGGGGGGGGAGTAGTGCTCAGTTACTTTGTTTTGTTTCCTGATGGAAAGAGACCTTTGCAATTTATTTATATATTGGTTTGCTTATTTAGAGAAATAATAGATTTCTAGCATGATGAACACTTAAAAATGGTGAAGGGGAGAGGCTAATGCAGATACATGCAAAAACCAAACTGCTAAGTTCATCTCTAATGGTCCAGCCTGTCTCTTTAATGTTGCCTGTCACCATCACCAATTTTGTTTTTTTCTCCATTTAGTCTTCAGTTAACTTTGGACCTTGATTAACCCTGGGGCCAATTATGATCCACATGCTTTCCTGCTTATTGTTTTGTGAGCACAGTTTCTCCTTGCTACCAAAGCCAATATTTTTGATGACAGAGTAACCATCAGACTTACAGCTGTGAAGTGTTACCTTCAATGATTTATAGAGTCAGATGAAGATTAGAGTAAAAACTTGGTCTAAAATTTATGCCAGTGGGAAAGTTAAGGGCAAAGGTTTCCAGGGTGACTGAATGAGCAAGGACAAACTAATGGTGCTTTCCTGTTTGCCACAGCAGTAATGGTCAAACCTTTGCCTCATTGGGGTCAATGAGAAAAACTCCAGTTGGTTTTGGTGTTTGTTTATTTAGCTGGATTTTTATCCTGCCTTTCCCTAAAGGCTAAGGGGCAACTCAGAGCACCATAAAAAAACACATACATATAAAACACAGAAAATAAAATAAAGCCACATATAATTTTTACTTTCTACTGCTTTAAAACATACCCCACCCCAAACACTAGCCCTTCCTGTTTTGAATGCCTGGTCAAATAAATAGGTCTTGCATTGCCTCTGGGAGATGCCAGGATTTGGAGAATATCCAGGGGAAGGGAGTTCCAGAGCTGTGGAGCAGCCACCAAGGATGCTTGTCTGCATGTCTGTATTACATGGAACTTGAAAGAAAGCACTTTGAATTGTTAGGCCAGGTGTACTCTGTCCTGACTGGCTGAGGAGCCACATAAACAGTCCATGCTAAGAAAAGAGTCCGTGTACATGAGTCCTAGTGGTCTAGACCTGCCTGGGCTTCCTCTGAGCCTTTGGGGACATGGTAGTAGCATCTCTGCTCATGAGAGACCTCTTGCAAAAATGGCACAAAATGTTCTCCTTGCTTATTGTCCATTCATGTGCTGTAATTCAGGTTAATCTGGGGTTTAACAAAAATGGTTAGCTCAGTTGGCAAGTGATACAGAGATATTCAGATCCTGGTTTGGCAGACTCAAGTAAATGTTCATGCATTACAGCACACCATTATTAGTTCTATAATTGCGAGGACTGTGACAGATTATTAACTGTTTATATAGCACCAGCAATGCGCCTGCTGCTGCATAGTCATGATTAGAAATAGGTCCCTGCCCTGAGGGGCCTACAGTCTAGGCTGGATAAAGGATGGGGCACATAGAGAGGAGCACGGTTATACTCATGAAGTTGAGATGCTGCAGGCACACGTGCTTAGCTTAGTTACAAGAGGAGGAAGAGGATCGTGATGGATAAGATGGGGCAAGGAGAAGCATAAACAAGCAAGTTATGAGGGTGAGGAGCTAGGGAAACCCTGATGGAAGAGGACGGTTTTTCAGATGTATTATTTGAACAAGACTAAATTTGCTGGGGGCCACCAGGGTACATGCGCTGGGAATAGCTGTGCCTGGTTACAGCTCCAGTGAGGCCTATACCTAAAACGATCCCAGAAAGCTACAAAACTAAATCTTCCCTTGAACAAGGGGTAGCTAATGAAATCTAAACTTCGGCAGTGCATGAGGGTGCAAAAAAAAATCTTCTCAAAAGGGGAAAAAGCTGATTTCTCAGCCTCTTTCTCCTGAGGTCTGCTCAGCTGAAACTCCCACCTTGAAGGACAAAATGGCTGCTGCTGCTGAGTCAAGAATAAAAGATCTTCAGGTCAGTGTACTTAATATTGAAGCCATAAAGTATGAAATAAAAGAGGGCTTGAAGAAAGTCTGTAATGACCGGCTGCAACTCTGGGAAAATATTAAGCAAATAGAGGCAGCGTAAGTGACAACTGACAAGAAGATTGATTCCACAGAGCACAACATTGATACCATGAAAGAAAGGGTGAGCAGATAGGGAATTTGCGCAGGAAAAGATTATTGCTGACATGAAGAAACAAATATCCTTCCTTTCTGACAAATCAGAAGATCACAAAAACAGGGACACGATAATCTTAGAATTAATGGGGTACCAGAAGGTGCAGAAAAAGAAGGGGTGCCTGCACTCCTGAAACAGCTTTTCCTATCTGTTTCCCGAGAATCCTGGTCTGGGAGATGTGGACATTGAAAGAGCGCACAGGGCATTGAGATCAAAGCCTGCAGATAATGAACCACCGAACTCTATAATAGTAATATTTCTCTAAAAGAAGTGATCTTTATGGGCAAGAAAATCAAGATTTCACCGGACTTATCTGCTGAAACAATGGCCTGCCGATGGATTTGGCATAGATACTTTGAGGCTTTCCACAAAGAAAGAATTTGAGCTCAGATGAAATATTAATGGTTCCTCAGTAAGTGGGGGAGGGGTGATTTATTTATTTATTTTATATTAAAATGTATATGCCGCCCCCTCCTGCATCAGGCATCTCGGGGCAGCTCACAACATCTTTAAACTATTTTTAAAACATTAAAATAAGTAATAATGATAAAGCGAGGAGGCCGGCAGCCAAGTGGATCTCTGACGGGAGGGAGTTCCCCAGGCACGGCGCAGCCACGGAGAGCGCCCTCCTCATCGTGGGCACACGGGAAACCCGGGGGACCTCAAGGAGGGCACCCCCAGCTGACTGCAAGGGTCACTCCAGAACCCAGAGGATTTATTATTATTATTATTATTATTAAACATTTATAAAGCGCCAGTAACAACCTGGCGCTGTACAGAACATATAATCAGCTGCGGTCCCTACCTGTGGCTTACAATCTAAAAG
>QEPC01000531.1:4171128-4192797 GCA_003113815.1 Sphenodon punctatus
TCCCACTGTCCCCTCTCCCTGTCTCCCCCCCCCCTTTGTCTTTTAGATTGTAAGCCGCCGGCAGGGACCGCGTCTAATTTTAGTTCTGTACAGCACCAGGTCACATGACTGGTGCTATATAAATGTTTATAATAATACTAATAATAATTAATCATAATAACCCAGAGAAAAGCCCAACTGTGAGGGATCGAGAAAGTTAACCCGGTCCAAATGCCCCTGAAGCTGCTAAGCCACCACCCATTCAATAACCTTCCCTAAAAAGGGAAGGCTAGAGAATGGCCGATAACTGGCAAGGGCGTCAATGTCCAAAGATGGTTTCTTTGAGGCAGTCCGGCACCCTGCCTTCCCCGAGGGAGTCATTGACTATCCCCGCCAGCAACAGCCCCAATGTCTCCCGGCTCGCCTTAACCAGCCAGCACGGGCATGGATCTAATTTGCAATTGGTGGCTCAAACAGTCCCAAGAGCATCCCCACATCTGAGGCCGACACCACCTGGGACTCATCCGATAAAGCAGGAGAAGAAGAGGCTTCTACTGCATCAAAACTGTGGTGAATTTGAGCGATTTTATCCTCAAAAAAAAAGTCTGCAAGCAAATCAGAGTGAGGATTTGATGGTTCTACGTCTAGACAGAGGGAGCCCGGACTGTCCACCTGGAACAGCTCAGCCAGGTGGGACTTAGGGGACACAATGAGGGCAGCAAAGAAAACTTTCTTTGCTGTCTGCACCGCAACAGCATAGGTACGTAACCAGACTCTATGCCGCAACTGGTCAACTTCAATACGCGAGTGATGCCACTGTCACTCTAACCGCTGCCCTTTCTGCTTCATCCGTGTCAGCAATTCAGGAGTAGACACCTGGGAGCCACACAGTCGATGGCCTCCGTTAGCATGATATTCCACCTGGACACGAGATCATTGAGTGAGTGACCATCGAGGTCAGAGGAAACATCCCCTAGAGCTCTTTGGGACCTTTCAGGTTCCATAAGCCTTCGAGGTGAACCAACCTGACTGGTTCCACACCCTCCTGGGGGCTGACATGTGCCAGGATATCCGCCCAGAGGACATAATGATCCATCCATGACAAGGGCACTGTTGATATCTCCCCCACCAGTGCATCCCCCGCCTCAAGGCTTGTGCAAAATATTATGTCCAGGGTATGTTCTCCAACATGTGTGGGGCCTTCTACTCTCTGAGACAGGCCCATGGTTGCCATGATGGCCATGTACTCATGCTCTGCCCCTCCAAGACTGGCGTCGGCATGGATATTGAAATCTCTCAGTGATGGGGGGATAAATTTGGGTGAGGGGTTATTTTTGAAATTTTGGCGGTCATTTTCATCTCAATTGTTTTTTTTCCTGTGGTTTTATTATTTGGTCCTCACGCAGGAGCCACAGCAGGAACTATATCCTGGTGAGTTCTTGTAGAGATGGGGTGATGGTCAGAACAATATGGAAATATAAGGCAGGGTTTGAATGGAGAAGAGCTATATGTGTACCAGGGCTCTGAGTTTTACCCATAAGTCACTTGATGGTACGTCATAAGGGAAATTAAAATAGGCACAGTTAATGAGCATGGACTAAATTGTCCTTTGAAACGGAAGCGAGTTTGGAAATTCATCAGAGAAAACAAATTAGACATTGTAGCTATCCAAGAAACACATCTCTTGAAGCAGGATTATGCCTGGTTTCAAAATAAATTTTATAACCGATTATATTTTTCTTCTTCTGCTGGTAAAAAGGTGGGGGTGGCAATAGGTTTTGCAAATTCCTTGAACTTTAAGGAGATCAAGCAAAATCATAATAGTACTGGCAGATTTTTGTTGATTAATGGTAAAATTGAGGAAGAACTATAGTGTGCCTTTATGCCCCTAATCAAGAAGACCAACTTCCCTTTTCCTAGGAAATTATACCCATAATTACAACAGAAGCCAGTGGACAACTTCTGATCCTAGGTGACTTTAAAATTCCCTTATGTGTGAATGATAAGTCCTCTGCGATGCCACTCTTGTCAACAGGAGGATGCCAACAGGAAAATTGCTGATGTATTTCTGGAAAACTCTTGGATTGATATTTGGTGACAGATGAACCCCCTCTTTGAGGGAATTCTTCTTTTACTCCTCCTCCCACAACAGTTTCTCTACAATTGATCATATCTTGGTGGGAAAAGAAAGGACGATTAATTGCAAATCTTGTTCCATGCAGAGAATAGTCTTTTCTGACCATAATGCTATAGTGCTTGACTGTAACTTGGATGGTATAGGGGGTGAACGTAGATCTAATTGGAGACTAAACAAATATTATTTAAAGAATTTATTTGTTAAGGATAAAATCCAGCAAAGTATAGAGGAGTTTTTTAAGTATAATGATGTCAATGATATACACCCGCATCTTCTATGGGAGACAGCTAAAGCTTATATCAGGGGAGCCTTCATATCTGCCATCTTCCATGTTAAACGGGAAAAGAGACTTGCTGTCCAGGAATTATATCAGCAATTAACAAAGTTGGAATCAAATAATAAATCTCACCCCTCTAAAACTTTACAGGATAAAATTCGTTATCTCAGACAGTTAATTAACACAACTGAGTTAGAACCCATTATTAAAGGTGTTTATTACATTAAGCACTTTTATTATGAAAAGTCAAATAAGTCTGATCAGATTCTTGCCTGGATGGTCAAAAAGAAAAGGCAAAATCTTTTATTGAAAAAATTAGAGATTTTTCTGGTGACATGGTACAGGGTACGGAATGTGTCATGTCTCAGTTTGAATGGTTTTACCAGGAGTTATACATTTCAACCAATCCAAGTTGAGATAGAAATTTCAGATTATTTGAAAAATCTTCAAGTTCCTAAACTTTCTTCCTCACAGAGAGAGATATTAAATGAATTAAATTCTCCAGAAGAAGTTTTACAGGCAATCTCTAGCTTCCCCAAGAACAAAGTTGGTGGTCCTGATGGCTACTGCGCAGAGTTCTATCAACTCTATGCAGAACGGCTAGCACCATATTTGTCTAGAGCGTACATCTCCATATTAAACTCTGAGCAGATGCCCTCTACTTTTTATGATGCTTTAATTACTTTATGCCCCAAACTAGGAAAAAATCTGACTGAATGTGGTAGTTATTCCATTTCCTTGTTGAACCTTGACTTGAAGTTTTTTACCAAAATCCTCACATTTAGGCTACAAAAAGTCATTAAAACACTTATCCTCAGATCAAATGGGATTTATCCCCGGTAGAATGGGAATCGATAACATAAGAAAAGTTGTTAATTTGGTTCACCATGTTCAGTCTAATAAAAAACCTGCTATTCTGGTCTCTTTAGATGCAGATAAAGTATTTGACCGAAATAACCATAATTTTCTTTTCAAAACATTAGACTCTATTATAAGGGTAATTTTCTGAAATGGGTTAAAATGTTGTATCTCAAACCTAGGGCCAAAGTGTTAGTTAATAGGACGACATCCACAAATGTTGTCCTAGAAAGTGGTACCAGACAGGGATGCCCCCTGTCACCACTTCGATTTAACCTTGCAGTGGCATTATTGGCAATTTCTATTAGATCACATAAAGGGATACATGACGTCAAAATAGGTGAAACCAAAATTAAACTTTCTGTATATGCAGATGATGCCATGGTGTCCATGAGTTTGCCACTGGAATCGGTCCCCCCACCTTTTGGAAACTCTAGAACTGTTTGGTAGAGTATCAGGTTTAAAATTGATGTTCACAAATCGCAAGCCCTACTATTCAGTGTCCCTATGGCTATGCGAGAAAACGTTAGTAATGTAATACCTTTCTCTCTGGCAGAAAATAAACTTAAATGTCTGGCAGTTGATATTCTCAAAAACTTGCAACACTTTCTTCCACTCATTAAGGTGTTACAGGGTAAAATTGCAGAATGGCATAACATACAATGTTCCTAGTTGGGTCGTATAAATTTGGTTAAAATGATGTTAATTCCTAAATTACTTTATATTATATCCGCATTGCCTATAAGACTCCCACAAATTTTTTTTGATAAAATTAATAAAATATTATCTTTTTTTCTGTGGAACAAAAAGTGCCCTAGGATCAGAAAGTCAATACTCTGATAAGGCTCTGGGGGGGTCTTAACTACCCTAATATTAAAATATATCATTATGCAGCCATTATGAGAGCTATTAAAAATGGTATTGGGGGGAGCCCTACGCTACCTGGATTAATATGGAAAGGTATATGTGTAAAATTGCTGATTTTAAACCCTTGTTGGTACTTGAGAGGGCTCTCATCAAATACTGGATAAACACCCTTTTATTAACTATGCCCTTAGGATATGGCAAAATATGCAAAGAAAAGCAAATATTACTCTTGGTCAGTCCCCTTACGCACCTTTGGAAATGGTGTCAGACAAGCAGGATCCTCTGAGAAAGTTATTTCTCCAGATGGGTAAAATAGGAATAAATCAGGCTAAGCATCTGTTCCCTTTGGGAGTTTTTATGTCACAAGACAAGCTAGAAGACATGATACACACTAAAGATAATTTTTTTTTATATGGCAGAATGCATAGAATCCTGAATTCTAGAGGTAACAATGATCTTTTTGGATGAAGACCGAAGGAGATTAAGACACTGCTATTTGAATTTGATAGACAAAGTAAATTGTTGTCTATCCTGTATAGAGCCTTAAGAAAGATTTTTTGCATGGCAGATTATGGTTATTTGGCCAAAAGGGAAGATGAGTTGCATATGACATTTGAGAAAAAACATAGGGAACGAATTTGGTTTAATATGTTTAAAAGTTCTAGATCTTTATTGGTACAGGAGGTACAAATTAAGTTATGCCTGCTTTGGTATCTGACTCCAGTACACTTTAAAGCATCTGGCTCTTCTTCTTCGGACCTCTGCTGGGGAGGTAGGTTTGGTCTTGTATTGTTGGTGGAGCTGTGATATGGTTCGCCCTATGTGGATGGCAGTCTGGAAAATGATACAAGACATTTCAGATATATATTTTCCATTTAGACCTGCAGTGGCACTAATGTGATTATTTCCTTAAAACTCTTTGTCACAAGACATGAAATGTGCATATAACCAGATTTGCCTTGCAGCTCTACACATAATTGCATCGCGGTAGAAAAACAGACGTAAACTTACAAAACAGGATGTCCTACGTAGATTGTGGTATATGCTCTCTATGGAGAGAGTCGCGGCAGGCTTGAATGACAAAGTTGAAGAATACTATTCTGTGTGGACCCCATGCTGACTTTTGGTCTCTTCCATGGTGGTGGAACTGAGATCTTCATCTACTATATTACTGCAACAAATATAAAAAGGAGAGAATAGGAGGGTGGGAAAGGAAAAAAGGTGGGAATAAAAGAGAAGTTATCCGTGCTGATTTGGTATTGTGGTAGTGGTTAAGGGGATTAGTGTGTTAGTGGCTCCTGTGCAGGGATCTCCTGTTTTCTATATGGTTTGTTTTTTTCTCATTCTGTTCAGTATTCCTGGTGTGGGGGTGGGGTGAGGTTTAGTGGTCTATATGAGAGGTACGGTGATATAGTCTGATATGACTGTAAATTGTACAACAATATATTGTGACACCTCATAGAGGTCCAGCTATGTGCCAGGATGTGGATAACGTTTGTATTAGTAGATGCATATTTTTGTTGTACAAGAATTTCTTCTTCTTGTACTGACAAATATATAGCAATAAAATTAAATAAAAAACAAACAAACTAAATTTGCCTTCTTTTCTTGCTGCAGATATCTTCAAGGGTGCTGCATACTAGTACTACATAATTAAGAATATAGGAGACAAGTTAGCTAAACTTCAATACCTAGGAAGATATTAGAGCAAATCCTAAAACAATTAATTTGCAAGTATGAACTGTGAGCCAACAGTATGGCTGTCCATGGGGACAGGTATTTGTAGCTATACCCGTGTTTTGGGATTTGTGTTTATTTGTATCTGTATCTTGATCTCTGTTCACTTCATTTTTCTCATCACCAGCAATGTAGAAAGCATAGTGAACACGGGGGGCGGGGGGGGCTGCATATGGATTATTTTGGCACAGAAGTGTAGAGAGAGCCATTTTGACAGGCCAATAAGATGAGGGAAATGTATTTAAAAACTGCTACTATGTCTGCTACCAATTTAAGAAGGGGGGCACTTGTTTTGGGGAGTATGGAGAATGCAGCTGGCTTGGGGAGGGTGAAATGGGGCATAGTTCTAGATCAGAGGGGGTAGCTGGCTTGGGGTGTGTGGAAGAAACCAAACAATACTCTGTGTATATATTAGAGCCTGTCAGATATACTTTTATTGTTAACTAGCAATTGCCAGGAGAGTGGCTCAACAGACAAGGTTTACCCTCTCAAGTCTATGAGTAGTAGTAGTTTATTCAGGCATGGGCTCTCGCCATCGCCAACAAATAGTAGAAGGCATAAACACAGACATACAAGAAGGGTCATAATACCAAATGAGCAAAATTAAAACAACGTTAACATACAAAATATAAAAACCATCTATAGTACATCTATAAAGTACCATCGTGCTGCAAAACGTAATCGGAAAAAAGTTATAAAAACATAATTAACTACAACTAATAGAGTAAGTTGATGAGCTAAGGAGCAAGAGAATGATGATACAAATAAAAGGTCAGCACCAAAAAATGCCAAATCTGACCCTCCCTCAGTGTTTTGGGGAAGGCAATTCATATAGTTGGGTAGTAACTAATATTACAGCTTACACTTCAATCTATAAGAGGCAAATTGAGCATGAATAAGTGCACGTCTTCTGGCAGAAGATGGAGGAAAGTCGCTACTGACACTAAATGGTCAAGATGAGATAAGGTAGTCAGTTGTTTAAGGAGGTCAGAAAAATCAGTTGGGTTATTTTCCAAAAAAGGGGCCAACCAAACAGACCTCAAGGAGGCATAATAAGGGCACCTAAATAAAATGTGTTGTATTGATTCAATTTCAGCTAAAGAGCATTGGCATTTCCTTTCCTGTAATGGTATTTTATTAAATCTACCCTCGACCACTGCGAACTGAATAAGTTCGAAGCGGAAGAGGGTGTAACATCGCCTAAGATGTTTATTATCAAGGAGATCTAAATATATGGTTCTCTGCTGAACATGCTCTTGGTCTTAGCTTAGCGACTTTCCACCCCTTTAATACAGATAGATCCTCTTGCATGACAATATCTCTAGATCGTTACTCTACAGTCCTCCTAACGGCTATTGCGGAACAGTCGTCAAAACAGCATGGGGAAAACCTAGTTTGATCAAGAGCAATGTCAGAAGTTTTATCCAAGGGTAAACCTTGATCCCCTCATGTTGTAATTGCTCTTTTAGGCATAGAGCCTGTAACGAGTCCTGAGGGCCAGCCAACAATTTAGTCCAGTACCTCACAAGTACTTTTCTGGACTAATGTTGGATGGAAAAGGTGTTAGTTTCAGCCCGAACAACTGCACCTGGGATGGTAGGGCCTATTTTAAGAATTCTACAGAGAAAGAGGTTTTGCACTCACTCTAGAATTAAACAGTCTGGAGACACGGTCAGTTCTGCTCCAAAGGTCAGCATTGGGCAGATGTTTGTTTGGAATGCAGTTAGGATGGAAGAAATGGGAATGCCATGCGAGATGTTATAGGCTTTCAGCAAAACTTTTGTTGTCGTTGTAGACACACGAGCTCGTAGCTCGCAATGTCGCATTCAAGTACCTTTTGAGGTGAACGTAACACGATATATAAATGTGTTTACTACCTCAACAGAAAGGCCTGCCACTAACCACTTATGAGGATGGGATTTTTTTCCAACTATTAATATTTTAGACTTATCAGCATTCACATCTATTCCATTCATGGTAGAGTATTTTACAACACCATGAACAGTGGACCTTAGCCCTTTCTCAGTTTGTGAGACTAGAACCAAGTCGTCCGCATATTGGAGTGCATGTAGTGAATGGTCCAATATTTTAGGAGGGTGTGGATTAGTGGCTTTGACTGCAGAAATTAAATCTGCAACGAACAGATTAAAGAGAAGGGAAGCGAGAGGGCATCCTTGGCGAATGCCCCTATTAATACAAATCGGAGCACTTGCAGGGTTCACATTAGAACACTTAACTCTTGCAACATTGTGCTCATGTATCGCTTCCAGTATGGCAAGGAGCTTATGGTTCAGGCCATATGCTTTAAGTTTGCTCCACAGCCTTCCACGGGGAACTGAATCAAAGGCCTTGGTGTAGTCAATGAAAGCGATGTATAGTTTTCCAGACCTTATAATGGAATATTTCGCTACTAAGTACGCAACAATGTACGCACAGTCCATAATAGATTGATTGGCCCTGAAGCCATACTGTTCATTTGGGATTATTCCTCTTAAATCAGCCTATTCCTGAAGATGTTGACAAATAAGAGAGGAAAATAGCTTACCAATTACAGGGAGCAGACTTATAGGTCTATAACAGCTAGGGTTAGTCGTCCCTCCTCTTTTAAATATAGGAATGATCCAACTTCTCCTCCAATTCTGTGGGATCAGCCCGCTCTGATAAATTATATCAAAGACTTTGCTGAGTATCAGAGCCCACCAGTGTGGGGTGGCCTTCAATATCTCAGCAGTGATCCCATCAGGGCCTGGGGCTCTATTACTCTTTAGGGTGTTAATGCTGTTCTCTATAATAGAGCTAATGAAAATTGGGGGGAGATTGAATATTATCAATACAGGTATGACAGTCGCTAGATAAGGAAGAATTCCTGGCTTCAGCTAATGGAGGCATCTCTTTCAACTCATATAACTTGCCAAAAAAACTGCTCCCAGTGTGAGTTCGGTACCAAATTAGGGTCACTATCATGTGGAGGTTGAATTAGGCGATTGAGTGATTTCCAAAAGATTTTACTATTGCCTAGACGTGCAGCGGTTACGATTTCAGCCCATATTTTCCTAAAGTATTCGGATCTCTTGGCTCAAAGGAGTGATTTGTATTGCTGCTTCACATCCAGGAGCCTAGAGTGGGCCAAATCAGTTTGAGTCTTAATCCACCCTCTTTTTGCCTCCAGAAAATGCATTTTCAGGTTTTTACATTCTTTATCATACCATCCATTGTTTCATCTTAAAGGTTTCCTTGGGGTCATCAAGAGATTATCAAATAAGAAATTTGTTAAAGCTTCAAATTTGCTGATTATGTCATTATGATCATTACAAGAGGTATCCAATAGGAAAGTAGGCATAGAGCCAGAAATTTTTAGGTGCAAATTCAGAACCCTATGATCACTTTCTGTTCTAATGGTCAATGTGAAACTGTGTATGCTCTCCCAAGCAAATAAATTGATGAGAGCATAGTCAGTCACACTCCGACCAAGGGAATTCTTGAAAGTGTAATCTCCATTTACAAGAATGTACTGCACATTATCAGGAAATTGTAACAAGGCTAGCTGATGTGACTAGAAAGTCAGGTCTAGTAGAGGGTAAGGTGTAAAAAGACCAAGTCCGAAAATCGGAAGCCAAAAATGCAAGGCCACCCGAAACCCAGCCCCTCCTTCCTGCCTTCTGGCCCCCATGACATACTACCCGAAACTTTCCTATCCTATTTAGTCTCTTAGTTGAGTTTGACTTTGCTAAGATCCAAGTTTCTTGGAGACAGATCAGGTCAAATCGAGTTATGTATCCGATCCAGTCTTTGTCTCCCAACTTGGCAGCCAGACCTGAGATGTTCCATGAGGCTAGCCTGAAATAATTGTCTAGGAGAGGTTGATAATTCCCATAGCATGTTTTCGACTGATAATTCTGGGGGGGCTCCCTCTTCAAAGATGGGGTCCCACCCAGCCCATGTCAGTCCTGGGGATGCAATAAGGGTGCCTGGGACTGACTAATAGGAGCAGACAGAATGCTGCCGCTCGATTCGGGAGCATTCTCTTCATAATTTGTAACCAAAGTTTCTTTCCCTAGTGGGGTCAGCATAGGGGGCGGGCTTCCAAGTTCATCTGGACCCCAAAATCTGGCAGCAGTTAAAGTTTCACCAGTATAATCAATTTTATGCCGCAAGGTAGCCTCAAAGGGAACTGGAGCTTTATAATCCAAAGTTCCCACATCAATATCTCGATGAAAGATAGCCAACTTCTGAATGATATTATCCTGTTCGATAACAGAAAGGGCTTGAAAGGAGGAATGGGCAGGTGAAGCCTCAACCCTTCCAGTTCTGTCCAACAAAAAAACACCCAATTCTCTAACAACAGAATGATGGGTAGTTTGCTTATAAGGACTAACAATTTCGTTTCTATCCACCCCTTCAATAATAGGTTGATCAGGTACCGGACCACAAACCTGGGATTGATGTGAAACATCCACATTGATCAAATTCTCAGTTGACTGCACCAAGGATGTGGTCTCAGCCGCGCCTGGGCTCGTTACTGTCTGTGGTTGTGGTTCGATAGAGTTAATTTGAATTGTTACCCCTTTAGATAATGATACACCTTCCTCTTTTAGGGCATCCACCTGGAGACTTCCCTCTGCTTGTAAATTACAGGCGGAGAGTAAAGGGGCCTCGTAGGTGTCCATGTTCTCAGAATCAAGTAAGGAGGGCAAATGAGGGCAAGGTGTTGAATGATGCAGGTTCAGACCTGCACGATCGAGGACCTGAATGTATCCTATTGGGTGAAGAGAGCTGTGTAGGCGGAAAACGGGAGTTAGGGTGACCTACATTCCCGTCCTTCAAATAGCCTCTATCTATAGAAATCCCTCTGGTAAGTAAATGTTTTCCGCTTTTAAACATCTTAATGGAAGGAATAGGTGACCGAAAAATTATTCGGCAACAGATATAATTGTTGGTAACCCGTAAACAGGTTATATATGCTACTTCATCTACACTAATTGTCGTGGACAGTAATAGAGATTTCTTGCAACATCAGTTGGATCCTTCCACTTAGGTATGTGCCCATTTGGTAGCGGACGGACTTTGATCCATAGGGCCAAAGGGAAAAAAAAAATTGAGTACGTGGAACATTGTTTTTATGCCCCCTGGCCAGCATGGCCATTCTTTGGCTCCATAATGTGTGAGTACCTGATCCCACAGTACGGTCTTTATCATGAGAAGCTGGATTTAAAGTCAAAGTAGGGTGCAAAATATCCAGTTTTTGCAGCATTTCAGCTATTTGTTCTCTTACCCCCAATAGAGTATGATTTACATCAGACATATTTGCAAATAAAAGGGTCACGGTTTTACTAATTAGATGACATTGCATCTTCAATGCCTCACCTAAAGATAGATCAGAGGTCACAGTCAAAGAGTCTATCTTGGTACTGCCTACATTAGTACTAAAAAGGTCTGCATTTCTCAAAACGCTTTGGTGAGGAGCATGACTTGCTCCTGCAATTCCTCTGAGGATTGCAGATGTTGAGATCTATTAGTGATCGCCAAAGCAAAAGGTGGAGTGTTTTAGGTCAAGTCAGTTTTGGGGCATTTAAGCCATGGAGATTCTGAGCGACTAGCAGGCAACTCTTCATCCCTGATTCTCTTTTCCACCATTGCAAATGTGCAGTAAATGTAAAACTTGCAAAATGTCAGCTGAGCTCTTAGTCACATCATTACCACTCTCTGACAAGATTGAAAGGCGGGCTCCTGCTCCCGAACGCTCCGAAGGGTGAGCCAAAGGACGCGCACAGTTGTGCGCGTGACCCTTAGGTGCACGCATGAGGCACGCGCCGATGGCGCGCCATCAGCTCACCCGCAGCTTATAATGGGTCCCAGGTCTCTGGCTCCGCCCCGCTAGCACCGCACACAGCTGTCAGTTAGCACAAAAGGTATTCAGTAGGGCACCAGCCCGCTCAGCGTCCTCCTACCCTCTCAAGTCAGAGCTCTCTGCCCCAAGAAGAATCCTAGCATATATTTATAGACACATCAAGTTACAACAAGCAACAATAGTCAGCTGCACCAAGAAAGAAAAAAACCCTGCTGCCCAGACAATTTATAGAAAAAAACCTCTCCCCCACCCTCCTTCTGTACCCAAAAGATATGCAGTTCTGAACCAAAGCTCAAGGCTTTGATAAGAGCTTAAAGAAAAACAATGGAAACTTGCAGGCATAGTGTCTTAGCAAAAGAAAGATTTGTGTACTGGAAAATTTCCGAACTCTGCTCAGCTTTTCTTACCCAGAAGGATCAGTTTCCTTTTTCTTTGATGAAAGTTTCTGGCCTAGCTCATAGGCTTCCACATTAGGGAAAGTGAGGCATGCAGCTGTTTTGGGGCGGGACAAAGGGACATGGGTCTCACTTGGGGGAATTGCTGCTTGGGGAGGGGGACTGAGGCATGGGTCTGGTTCAATGGTGTCACTCGCTTGGGGGAATGATCATTGGCATGGAGGAATAGGGCCTGGGTCAGGCTCAGAGAGGGGTCACTGGCATAGGGAAGGGAAAGGGGAATAGGGCTTGCTCAGAAGAGGTTTCTGACTTGGGAAGAGGGCACGGGCTGGCTCAGAAGTGTCCCTGGCTTGTGGGAGGGGTTTCTGGCTTGGGGAGGGGAGAATGAGGTTGCCAAGGACTCACCATTTTTCCCTGGCTGGACTGGGCTCCACTGGGCTGGGCCTGGCTGCAGGTGGGCTGGGATCACTACAGGCTCCCTCAAGTAGGCGGCTAAACTGAGAGTCAGAGAGCAGCCTGGCTCCAAGCTGGATATGTGTTGCAGCTTCTGGGGTCCAGTTTGAGACCCCAGAGACCATGTTTTTCAGCCAATTTTGAGTTCATTTGGCACCCAAATAGACAGCCCTAGTATCTGTGTTTTGGATATGAAACCCAGCCTTTGTGTTCGTGTTTTAATGAAACCCAAATGCATAGCCCTAGCCAACACTGTGATGCTCTTGCAAAAAACAACCACCACCAAAAAAAGGCCTTTGGGTTTAACAGAAGCATCATATCTAAGACATAGAATGTTTGAGTTACCACCATACTCTGCACTAGTCAGACCTGCACAAG
The DNA here is from genome assembly GCA_003113815.1 of Sphenodon punctatus. Lineage (NCBI taxonomy): Eukaryota > Metazoa > Chordata > Lepidosauria > Sphenodontia > Sphenodontidae > Sphenodon > Sphenodon punctatus. The sequence continues at coordinate 4,184,058 of QEPC01000531.1, forward strand.
CTCCTAGTCTTCACCTATAAAGCTCTTCACAACCTTGCTCCCCCCTACCTCTCTGCACTTATCGCCCTCCATACTCCAGCCCGTGCACTTCGCTCCTCCTCTGTCCCTTCTCTCACCCTTCCACGCCTTCCCTGCTCCCCTAAGCGCCTTCGTCCCTTCTCACTTGCTGCCCCCCATGCCTGGAACTCCCTCCCTGTCCACATCCGCCTTGCCCCCTCCCTTCATACCTTCAAATCTCTCCTTAAAACTCACCTCTTTCGCTCTGCTCTGTCTGACTCTTTATCCTGCTGAGCCACTATTCCTATACCTACGATCGGTTTACCCTTATCCTTGCAACATGGACCTGCCTGCTGTCATTCTCATCGTAACCAAGCCAAGTACGTGCACTTGAGACCTCGCATCTTCATGAATGTTAGACCCCTTGTCTCTCCCTCTGTTCCCCTACCTAAGTCTCTCCCCCAGCTCCTGTCTCTCAGATTGTAAGCCGTAGGGGCAGGGACCGTGTCTATTTTATTACTTTGTAAAGTGCCAGGTACACTGCTGGTGCTATATACATGTTTGTTAATAATAGTAATAATAATAATAACCTCACTTTGAATTACTGTGTTCAGTTCTGGACTATACATTTCAAGAACCATGTTGTCAAAGCAGAAAAAGATCCAAGAAAAGCAATGAAAATGGCTCTGGAACACAAGTCCTATGAAGAAAGTCTGATGGAAACAGGGATATTCACCTTAAAGAAAAGAAGATTAAGGGGGAAGCATGACAACCATTTTTAAATACCTAAAAGGTCATCATCTCAGAGGAAACAGAGAACATTTGTTTTCTGCTGCCACTGAGGATAAGTCAAGAAGCAATGGGTTTAAATTACAGGAGCTGCCCTGAAAATAGTAGGAAAAGTTTACTAAATGTTAGAATAATTCAACAGTGGAACAAACTGCCTATGGAGATTGTGGAATCCTTTCCCTGGAGTGGACAGGCATCTGTCAGGAATGCTTTAGATACAGGGTATTCTGCCTCAGGGCAGAGGGTTGAACGAATCACCTTTGAGGTCCCTACTGTTCTATGATTCTGTGTTTCTGGCAAGGACTCTTGTAGGTCTGTGACTCTGCTGCAACACATTAACATGGCTTAGCTGACAGCCATGTTTTCCCCGGGGTCATAGCCAAACTCTAGAGTGTGGTTTTACATTCCTGACAGCAGAGGCAGGAAGAAATTCAATTATCAATCTCTTTCATGCCTGTCTCAAGACTGTCATTAATTAACTGCCACACAGGGGGTTGGCTGTGAGGTCTGTTGAAAATGAAATTATTGTCCTTAAAAGGTGTTCTAACTTAGGTATATTTATTTTATTTATAATAAAATTTATATGCCACCCCCTCCTGCCTCAGGCATCTCTCAGGGTGACTCACAACATTAAAAAAAACATTTTAAACATTAAAAACAAACAACTATAATTTCAATTAAAAACAATATAAAACCCCATCCCCTCCTACCCTACCCTAACTCATCCTACCCACCCCATCTCCCTCGGGAAAGGCCTGGTGGAACAGCCAGGTCTTACTTTGTCTGCAAAAAGACGGGAGGTTGGCAGCCAAGCGGATCTCCAACAGGAGGGAGTTCCACAGCCGGGACGCAGCCATGGAGAATGCCCTCCTCAAAGTAGATACCTGGTAAACCCGGGGAACCTTGAGGAGGGCGCCCCCAGCCGACCGCAGGGGTCGATCCAGGACCCAGAGGGTGAGGCAGTCCTGCAGATAGGTGGTGCCCAAGCCGTTTAGGGATTTACTGGTCAACACCAACACCTTGAATTGGACCCAGAAACCTACCAGCAGCCAGCACAGAGAGCGAAGCACCGGTGTAATATGCTTGTGTCAGCCTATCCCAGTCAAGAGATGGGCCAGCGCATTCTGCACCAGCTGCAGCTTCTGAACCAGCTCCAAGGGTAGCCCCACGTAGAGCGCGTTGCAGTAATCCAGCCTCGAGGTAATAAAAGCATGGATGACTATGACCAGGTCCGAGTCCAAGACATACGGCCTAAGTCAATGCACCAGATGTAATTGGCGAAATGCTCCCTTTGCCACAGCCGCCACCTGGGCATCCAGACAGAACTGTGGGTCCAGGAGCACCCCCAAACTCTGTACCTGAGAAACCAGGGGAGGACTAACCCCATCAATGATGGGGGGCCACCACTCCCTCGGCCTTCCCCACAACCATCACCTCCTCCTTGTCAGGATTTAGTCTCAGGCGGCTCACCCTCATTCAATCCCCCACAGTGGACAAATACTGGGTAAGTGCCGAGACTGCTCGTCCTGAGCTGGAGGAAAATGAGAGTTTTCTGGGTGTCATCAGCATATTGATGACATTTCACTCCATACTCCCTAACAACCTCCCCCAAAGGCTGCATTTACACATTGAACAAGAGAGGGGATAAGATGGAACCTTGCGGTATTCCACACGTGAGGCCCTGGGGGAAAGATGAAAACTCCCACAGCACCACACGCTGGGTTCTCCTGGCCAGGAAAGAACAGTTTCGCCAATCCCTGCCTGGTTCCGCAGCCGAGTCACCAACAGCTCATAGGCCGACACCACCCAAAACCCATCCCATAAAACAGGACAAGAAGGGGGCTTCTACTGCCTCTGACTGCAAGAGGAATGGTGGGTGGGTGTGTGAGTGAGTGTGTGTGTGTGTGTGTGTGTGTGAGAATGGGTCAGAGGCAGAAGGAGTTAGAAGCTTGCTCCTGATGCAATAACCTATTTGTCTTAATGCTATTCTTTAATTGATATTGTGGTAAAGACCTAGGGACCCCAAGGGCAATCTCCTTCTCTCTCTCTTTCTCTCTTTTATTTTATTTTATTTTATTTATACCCCACCTCTCCTGCCTAGGTAGCTCAACATGGCTTACAAAAGTTAAAATATTTAAAAATATACATAAAATACATAAAAGGGAAGCATAAGAATAAAAATAAGAAAATAAAAAAACCATCATCCTCACCCACCCTTCACCCACCTCCCGCACCAAAGGCAAAGGCCTGGTGGAACAGCCAGATCTTGCAGTGTTGTCGAAATGAGGCAAGGTCCAGGGCCACCTGGGCCTCCACCAGAAGGGAGTTCTGCAGCCTAGGTACTGCCACCAAGAACATCCTTTCCATTGTAGGCCCCCACACCACCCGGAGACATCAAGAAGGGCACTCCTGGCAGACCGCAAGGCTCAATCCAGGGCACAGAGTGAGGTGGTCTCACAGATAGGAGGGTCCCAGACCATATATTAATTATTAATTATTATTATTATTATTATAAGCACTTGTATAGCACCAGCTGTGTACCTGGATGCAGATGAGATGGATGCAGTCCCTGCCTATGGCTTACAATCTAAAAGACTTGGAGGGGAGAGACAAGGAGAGGGGACATAGGGAGAGACAAGGGATAAAACATTCAAGCAGATGCGAAGTCTCAGGTGCATGTGCTTGGCTTGGTTGCAGTTAGGGAGGAGTCAGGGGGAAGGCAGATGGTAAATGTTGAGAGGAAAGTTCTAGCAAGCATTGGGTAAGGCGGCAAGGAAGACGTGGGTTTTGAGGAGGGATTTGAAGGAGCAGAGGGAGGGGGCAAGGTAGATGTGGGCAGGAAGGGGGTTCCAGGCATGGGGGGCATTGAGGGAGAAGGGACGAAGGCGATAAGGGGAGCAGGGGAGACGAGGGAGAGTGAGGGAGGGGGCAGAGGAGGAGTGGAGAGTGCGTGCAGGAGTGCGTAAGGAGACTAGGGCTGAGAGGTAAGGGGGAGGCAGGCTGTGAAGGGCTTTGTAAGTAAATACCAGGAGTTTGTCAAGGATGCATTGGGGGAGGGGGAGTCAGTGAAGTGAGGAGAGGAGAGGCTGCACATGGTCAAAATGATGGGTCGAGTGGATGACCCTAGCAGCGGAGTTTGGGATGGAAATAAGGGGGGAAAGTTGAGAGCAGGGGAGGCCAGCAAGGGGGAGGTTGCAGTAGTCAAGGCGAGAGATGACCATAGCATGAACAAGGGTCTTGGCTGAGGAGACAGAGAGAAAGGGGTGAATCCGAGCAATGTTATAGAGGGCAAAGTGACAGGTCTTGGCAACAGAGTCGATGTAAGGTTTAAAGGAGAGGTGAGTATCGAAGACGAAGCCCAAGCTACGGGCTTGGGGAACAGAACGGATGGTGACACCATCAATAAGGATGGATAGAGAAGAGGGGGAGGAAGGGAAGGGAGAAAAGATAAGGAGTTCAGTCTTAGCCATGTTGAGCTTGAGCAGGCGTTGGGACATCCAGGCAGAGATATCAGAGAGACAGTTGATGAGGTGAGCTTGGACAGAAGGAGAAAGAGAGGGGGTGGAGAGGTAGAGTTGAGTGTCGTCAGCGTAAAGGTGATATTGGAAGCTGTGGGAGGCAATGAGTTTGCCCAGGGACAGGGTGTAGATAGAGAAGAGGAGAGGGCCCAGGACAGAGCCTTGGGGAAGCCCTACAGAGAGGGGGAGGGAGGAGGAGGTGGAATTGGGAAGAGACACATTGAAGGAGCGGTCAGAGAGGAGGAGGAGAACCAGTCAAGGACAGAGCCGCAGAAGCCCAGGAGCAAAGAGAGTCCAGTAGGAGTGAGTGGTCAACAGTGTCAAAGGCAGTGGAGAGGACAAGAATGGAATAGAGGCGCTTAGATTTAGCGACAAGTAGATCATTGGTGATCTTGGCAAGGGCAGTTTCAGTGGAGTGAAGGAAGCCAGATTGGAGAGGGTCCAGGGAGGAGTTGGCAGAGAGGAGTTCCAGACACCGGGAGTAGACAACATGTTCCAGAAGCTTAGAGGTAAGCTTTATAGGTAAGCACCAACACTTTGAATTGGGCCTGGAAGACTATCAGCAGCCAGCGCAGAGCTTAGAGCACTGGTGTAATGTGCTCACAGTGACCCGTTCCGGTAAGGCGATGAGCTGCCGCATTCTACACCAGCTGCAGTCTCTGGACAGTCACCAAAAGTAGCCCCACGTAGAGCGCATTACAATAGTCTAATCTTGAGGTGATGAAGGCAAGTGCGGTACAAACATGATCAGAAATGACAGTTCATGTTCCAAAGAACTTACAAAGGCAGATACAATGTATATAAAGCAGTCCTTCCCGACCCCAAGTGGCATCACCATGCCTGCAGAGGGGTTTACAGAAAGACTGCATAAGCAGCCAGCTTGCTAGCAAGGGAAAGAAGAGACTCTTCTATGCTGCTGCCATAATTTAAGATTTGGCTGTGCAGGAACATTCAGGGAGGCTGCTTTCACAACCGGTATTTATTTCCCCACCTGGGGAGATGCAGGTCCACTACTGCTGCCACCTTCTGCACAGAGCTGGTGTAAGCAGTTCGCCCTTCACCTGGCATAACTTGCTACAGGATCCACTTTCAAAATAAATCCAAACAGAACTTTGCTCCCCAGTGTGCCTTTTGTTTATAAAGTAAATGTTTTTATCCCATAACTATACACACAGTCCTGACCTTTTGCAGTTTGACCTCGAGACTCCTATTTTGGCCTATGGGAGTCTCAGGGCGTTTTTACACTGTGGCAGAGCAGAGGCTCATTTGGGTACTGGCCCTTTAAGAGGCCAACACTGAGACTTGAAGGCACGCCTGAGCAGGGTGTGGCCAGGCCACCCCAGATGTGAAAAGCCTCTGACTTGCTCAGTCAGGGTAGTTGGGTTGTTGGCTGTCTGCTGACTAGGGAGCTACTTGAGAAGCAGGAGTGAGAGCAGAGCTCTGCGTGGTGGATCCCAAGGGGGACCTCAGCCAGGGAAGCTCTGTCTCCAGAGATGAGCAGGGAGCTCGTCATGAACTTTGTGAGGTAACCCTGGGAACAGAATATGCACATGTATATATGGGGGAGGAATATTGCATTGGTGAATAAATAAATGGACACTGTTGGAGCCAATTCCTGGTGTGGACCTGGCTATCTGGGGGGTCTGATCCTGAGGGGAATTACCCAGACCAGGGCCTACCTTGTTACATGCACGTTGGTGATTTTCCCTGTACTTCAAAAGTCTGGGGTTTGGAAACCTCCGTGAGAGGGATTTAGATGCTTGCTCCCTGGTGCCATCCAGGTGCCACTGGAAAGTCATCCAGGTGCTGCCGGAAACAGCAGCGCTGCGCGACTCCCACACGTTTTGATGCATGGACTTGTAAGACCTTGTCTATTAGGGTTTTACAAGTCCGGATCTCAAAATGTGCGGGAGTTGTGCAGCACCGCTGTTTGCAATGGTGCCCAGGTGATGTCCTTTTGGGGGAGCCGGAGTCCAAATCCCTGCCCCACAGGGTTTTCCCTACCTTGGAGTTTTGAAGTCTGGGAGAAAGTGCCAGTGTGTAAAAACATCCTCAGAGTCAAACTGCAAAAGGTGGCAATTCTATGTACTTATCTTCCAGTGCTCATTTTCTAGACATCTGTTAAAGAAGGTCCCTGGCCTAGTGCATTTCTTTGCCAGCCAGTTCCCAGGTGTAGTCCCATGGACTGCAGGGCCTCAGGGTGGGCTCCCTTCCACTGGGCCTTCAAGGCAAGGCAAGGCCCCTCCGAGGCAGAGCCTTCTGATTCCTCCCTGGTGGTCCCCAAGCTCTAACTCTCTTTTATAGCTGAGGCTCAGCTGGCTTACAGAGCAATGCCCAGCTGAAGCCACTCAGCTGCCCCTCAGTTGGCTTCTTTGGTCATTTGAAGGCACAGATGCCTTTTGGAGTCTGACTTTCTTAGGGCTGCACACCTGCAGGCACTTACCCCAGCTCCATGGGCCTGCTCCTGCAGGGACGTGTCATGACTCTGTCACACCTGGTCTTAGAATATGCAGGGCCTAGGGTGTGAATAAAATGTGGGGCCCAAGGTGGGCCCTACCCTGTGACTCCAACACCTCTGGGGCACCCTCTACAGGGCCCTAGAGGTGGTTGTGTTTGAGGTCCCCACACCCTGCTTTCGTGAAAATGAGGGCCACTGTGGAGCCCCTGAAAGTAGAGAAAAGAGTGGGGCCTGGGCAGTTGCCACAAGTCACCCTTTCAGTAAAGCCAGCTCTGCTCCTTCCTGAATCAAGGGTGTGGGACAAGGAGAGGCGCCTGCCTTGGCCAGGAGGGGAAGCAGTCAGTAGAGCTCGACAGGGTGGGGATGTGGGAGTGTGCGAATCAAACATGAGGTGGGAGAGCCAAATATGCTGGGGATTTGAGGGCAGGGTATGGGACAGTGGAGTAGATGGGGGGCATGAGACACAAAGGCAAAGGGGGTGATGGAGAAAAAAAGGGCATTGGATAGAAAGAGAAAACAGAGATGTTGAGATAGGGAGAGGAAGAGGAACGTTTGTTAAACTTTTTCCCCCCCATTTTTGCTAATTTTTTTTACAGTTATAGCTGTCTGGTGACATGGTAATATTTAACTCCCCCCAATGGGGCATCCCAATCAAAAGGTTTGCTCTATTTAATGCTCTGATTGGCCATGACAAATGGGGCAGGCTTTGTTTCTTGTGGACTGCCCCTACTAATCACAATATAACTGAAGCTTGCCTGTCTCATTTGTTCTGCCTTCCAAATTGCTATCGGTTTGGGACTTTTGAAAGACATCCAGCATCCCTCTCCCTCCTGCGTTATAATCACTAGTGGCAAATCGGCTAAAACTTCTAGCATGACCTAATCAAAGGTTGGTTTTAATTTCCAGACTCCCTTACTGTCTTTAAAATCATAGTTTGTCTCCTTTCCATCTCCCTGCAGTTATATTATATAATGTCTTTGAGGACTTTTTATAATTTTGAATAATACTTAAAAAAATCTTTTCCTAAAATGAAAATAGTTCTTGGATGCTGTGAAACTGGTTTTTCCTTTTGAAACCTACCAAAGGATGTCTGTGATTGCCTCTGATCTGATCCTCAGTGTAGGGTGTCTCAGCTTGGATTCTTTTCCAAAGAGTTGCCTAGAGAATCCTCCATCATTTTCTCTCTCTCTCTCTTTGTTTAAGCTATCAAAGGATTGTGTCTCACATTGCGTATTTTTGGAGCACTCAGTACAATACCTCCCCTGTGGTTGTACAGCCAAGAAGCAGCCTTATGTAGGAAGTGCCTTTATATTTTATGCTCTCAAAACAAGTAGGGGATGGAGTTATACTATAACCACTTTTTTCTGGACTGCCCATACGAAGGGCTTTCTTAATTCTGGACCTCTTATGGACCCTGCTTCATTTAGAGGAGAAAGCATGGCCAGAACAGAGGGTTGAAACAAATGGCACAGTAATCACCCATGAGTGGATGTACTGTCCACCTGGCCATATATTACCTCCCCCAGCAGGGACCATGTGTTTCCAGTGTGGTACCCCTGCGTGTCATCTTGCCATGGTAGGCAGAGAATGCCATGCAGGTTAATACATGCCCCTGTTTTGGAGTGCGGGCCTACACGTGGCTGTGCTGTCAGGGTGAAGTGCCAGTCAGGAAGGAGGCTCTGCATGCTGGCCGCAAGTCTTGCTTATCTTTTTCCTGTGCAAGAAGTAGACAATCGGGGTTTGTGGCTAGTGTGCGGAGCCTTCTTTCCAGCCAGCTGTTCCACACGCCAGCTGAAAGCCCCTCCTTCTCAAGTGGAAGGAGGTGAGTGGGGCTTGTGACTGATGTGTGGCAAACTGCTTCAGTAAGTGAACTTGAGGAGCCCCATTTGCAAGCTGTGAGTGTCCTGTGACACCTGCTTTGACATGTATTAGATGCCATCACACATGGGATGTGGGTGAGTGGCACATGACACTCACA
>QEPC01000531.1:4196640-4214963 GCA_003113815.1 Sphenodon punctatus
AAGAATTCCAAAAGGTTAGTGAGACATGACTTACCTTTACTAAATCCGTGTTGACTCTTCCTCATGAATTTATTTATTTATTTTACAAATTTGTATCCCGCCCCTCCTACCACAGGCAGCCCGGGGCAGCGAACAACAATAATAAATACAAAATAGATAATAACAGTTAAAATATATCCCCCAATAGGATAACAGTAGTAAAACATAAAAAAAACCCCGCCACCCACCCCAATCCCTCCCATCCCACCCATCACCCCTCTCCTTCGCCAAGCGCCTGATGCAACAGCCAGATCTTACAATTCCTGCGAAAGGTTGGGAGGTCTGGGGCCAGACGAGCCCTCACCGGTAGGGAATTCCAGAGGCGCGGCGCAGCCACCGAGAATGGCCTATCCTGTGTGACTCCCTGGGAAGCCCGAGGGATCTCTAATACAGTGCCCCTGGACGACCGCAGGGGCCGGTCTAGAACCCAGGGAGTGAGGCGATCTCACAAGTAAACCGGAACCAGGCCGTTTGTCAACATGCCCTGTAATTCTGTCCTTAATGATGAAACTTGGGGAGATCGTAGGAAAGCAGAGAAGGAGACCTACCGATAGTACCGGGGCTTCTAATCTCTCCTAGCTGGGAATGTAGGATTGTTCTTTTCAAGTACAGTCATTTTCATCTCAAGATATAGAGCTAGCACCACTTGAAATGATACTATTTCACAAGCTGCATTTACATGAGCTTTTGCTCCTGGCTCTTTAATTACCTGTGTGAGAGCACTGTTGTGCTTTATCATCCTTCACAGGTGCTGCCAAATCTCCCTCCCCCACATTAAATCTTGCTGCATGCTATCCCCTACCAGCTGCTAATGATCCCCTCCTTCTCAATGACTGTTATCTCCTCTGGAGTTGGGGCCGGGGAGCATCTGTTATATAGAGACAGCATTAGACAGTGAAAGCAGGAGCAGCAACCTGGGAGCTGAACCAGTGCACTTTAATCCTCGTGCACTGGCAATGCTGGCTGAAAGAAATGACTTGAGGAGGGAGTGTGTGTGGCGGCCACCCAGCATGTTCCCCACAACATCTCAGTTTGTGAGAGATGGAAGGAATAAGAAAGGACAATAAAAGGGAATTGTCTTTCACATGTTATCCAGGAAGGGTTTAGCCTAATTGATAAATTTATGGCTACATTCACACAAGACACAAAATGTGGCACAAATTGCTTCCCTTATTGCTTGTGTAAATGACTTGGCTTGCAAGGTCCTATGTGAGCAAATTCTAAATCACCTGCAACTGATGTGCTGGAAACCGAGGTTTAACAGCAAATCAGAGGCGACAGCAGAGCTGTGTGTGAGTGTGCATGCAGTCCTAACAGTTCTCAGTCTGGGAGGCTTGGGTGAGTCCTGAGCTGGAGACAAGGAAATCTGGTGCTCAGCCTTCCCTGTACAGCCCAACTGAGACTCTCGCTATTCCCCTCCCACCTTATTCTATCCACTCACACTCATTCCATGCCTCCTCATATATAACTGCTCTATATTTGCTCAGTTTTTATATTTCTACTGGCTATGCTATATGCTAGAGGAAAGGCCCTGTGTGGCCCAAAAGCTTGCTTATTTCCACCAACAATAGTTGGTTCAAACCACTTTGTGTCTCTGGTGTTATACATATACACACTGGCAGGCTGTCAGTGTGTGTACGTGGTGAGAACTTCAGAGAACCAATGTTCCTTTAATACCCATTCCAGCCTGCCTGACATGAAGACTTGTCCTGCATAGACTATAGGATATATACCACAGTATTTGTCAAGAAATACTACCAATAAATCCTTGTCTGGCAGGAAATCATTAATACACTCAAAAGATCCTGATATTTTAAACTGGATAGTATACACTAGTTACCATAATAATTTGTTATCAGGTTCTGAATACTACTTATCCAGATCAAGAATCAACACATACCTGTAAGGCTGTGGCTGGGAAAAACAAATTAATTCCATTTATCCAGAAATTGGAGTTATGTAAGTTCTACTTAAAAGAATTCAGCTGCACTAAACAGTATAAACAATCAATTTCAAAATCCTAGGTAGTTTTATGAGTAGGTCTCTAACAAAAGGATAATTTCTTGCCCAAGACTGTGATGAATCATGTCCTGTACTGTGAGGGATCCCCCACCCAGCTGTTGTGCCCCCCTCCCCCAGTCCTGTTTTTGTCCTGCTGGCTGTTATGCCAGCCAGGCAAGCTCCTGCCTAATGGCTTTCACTACTGGTTGAAATACCAGCTAAGCCACTTGCACAGGGATGCTACAGGAAGGCTACTAGCAGCTCTCTCACAGGATCTCTCAGACTAGACTGTTCCTTTTCCTCAGCTTTCTGCACTTCCCCAAGAGCTGCCGTGACTCTAATTGTCACCTCACATATAAAAATTTCCAGCCCAACTCAAGCTACACCTGGTTGCCCATTAACTTCGTCAAGGGAAGGAGCAGGACCAGAGGGCTCATACCTGGCATGGATGACCATTTCTGTTGCACTATGAAACAAACTCTCCTCTCTGCCAAGTCCCTTGCAGGAATAGTAAACCTATGTATGAAAAGGGGCCAATATTCATGTTTTTAAAGCTCACCAACACATTTCCCGAAAACTTCCATTTTTTTTCCTCACACGTTAGAGCATGGACATTTTCTGTTTCCTGGAATAAGAAGTGTGGTTGCTGTGTTGGTCCCGAGGGACAGAAGTGGAGACAAAGTAGTTAGAATTATATCTTTTATTGGACCAACTATTGTTAGTGGAAATGTGCAAGCTTTTGGACCTCACAAGGGGTGAAAACAGACATAACATTAACTCCACTTTAACATTTCTTATGCATGTTGCAGGGCTGCATAGGGTGCACCAAGACAGCCCTGCAACATGTTAAAGTGGAGTTAGTGTCATGTCTGTTTTCGCCCAGGGAGCAGATCTGACTTCTGCTTGCCTGAGGAAGGACTCTGTGAGGTCTGAAAGCTTGCACTTTGTGGTGGTGATCAAGACCCAACTGAAATGAACAGGATTTGAACCAGGCACTGGCAAAGTGCTTTGAGGATCTGGCTGCCAAGCAAGAGTAAATTCAGCAATAGACAAGTGATTTCTTATGGGTTACCATGGTAACCTGTTCTGTACACTCTTAAAGAATTGTCTCTGCCCCTCCCCCAAAGGTGGGGGGTGGCAGGCTCTTTGCCGTGCCCACCTGGGACAGGAGGTGGGGCATGGTGGGGATGCTTTGTTGCGCCGCCGAGGTTGCAAGTCCCGGGGTGGGAAGGCAGCTGCACTGGGGAGCGCGGGAAAGAGCTAGAACCCTGCTGGGATCGCCTAGGCAGCCCCGACGGCTGTGATTGAATGAGGGGGCCCACATGGGCCGCAGACACCAGGGCAGAGCTCAAACTCCACTGATCACATGGCTCCAGCCTCAGTTGTAGGCTGGAGCAGACTGAGAGAGCAGCACTCGCAGCCCAGGAGTCTTTATAGACCCCAGTGACTGTGTGCTGCAAAGACCCCCACCTCCCGCTGTGTGGGCATGTGCCCAAGAGGGGCAGCCAGGCAATGGTGTCGGAGTCAGGGGAAACCCTGGGGACAGCGAGGCCGGAGGCGGCCCCCCCACAAAGGGAGCAAGTGGTGATGGGCCTGGAGCCCCCTGCTTCATTGGTTGGGGAGGTGCGAATGCCCCTCGACATGAAAGATTGGCAGGCTGTGAGGCCCTACTGCGCAATCTCACAGCTGGGGGGCTGGGCGGGCCGGGGGATCAGACCATGGCTCAGCACTCTCCCTCGCTGGACCTCTTGCCCACTGTCTGGGGGATGTGTGCCTGCAAGCTGCGGAAGGTGATAATCACCTGGAGTCACAAGGAGGGGAAGGAGACGATCTCCGCCAGAGGGTCGAGGTGATTGAATGTGCTGTTCAATCGATGGTTCAGCAGCACGCCCAACAAACACCAGCCCAGCAGGAGCCCGCCACATAAGTGGGCAACCTAACCCAGGTGAGATGGTGGCCCTTCCACCAGGGGTGGTGGGGGTGGGCCCGGGGCCTTTGTCCCGGAGGTGGCAGCTGGGCCAGTGGCTATGAGTGTTCTCGGCAGGGCTCCTGCCGCCCTGGTGGTGGCGGGCCAAACTCAGTTGCTGTGGTGGAATGGGACATGGGTGCCAGTTATTCTACTACCTGCCCCTCCTGCTGGTGGTGTAGGCTACCCCCAGCAACCAACTCCCTCTGGAGAGCAGCGGGGTGGGCCCACAGGTCGGGGGGGGGGCAGGCTCTCCAAGTCTGGGCCCCGACTGCAGCCCTGCTCAGGCAAGCGTTCATGCTCCCGGGCATGGTGCCCCAGGTGGGCGAACCTGCCAGACAGCACTCCCCTGCATGGGTACAAGGGTGAGAACAAGGTTTCCCGATCCCCAATCCCCAAATGCTCCAATTTGCCCTCCAGCTGAAGCAGAAGGGGGTGGCACTTGGCACTATAGCCGGGAAATTGGCGGCATTGGTTTTCACGAGTAACCTAGCGGGGCACCCACTCTCCAACAGGGGTTTCTTCGCCAGGAACCTCTTAGAGAGCTGGGTAAGGGAGCGGGGCCATACTCCTGATCAAAGGGCACCCATCACCCCCACTGTGCTGTTGGACCTCTGTGATGCCCTCCCTCATGTTTGTTTCGATAATTACGAGGTTTCTCTGTTTAGTACAGCATTTAAGTTATCATTTTTCGGGACCTTTCGTGTGAGTGAACGCGTGTCCGAGTCAGCCAGGGACAATACAGGTAGGGCGCTTAATACCAAGGATGTGCACATTGGACCAGTGCAGATGTCTTTACTGATCCGCTGCTCAAAAACTGACCAGAGAGGTAGAGGGCAAGTGGTTAGACTTATCTGGTCCGGGAGAATGGATTTCTGCCCAGTACACGCAGTCGAGGTATACCTCACCATGTGCCCGTGTGTCCCCGCCCCCCTTTTTAGACATGCTAAAAAGACATGCTGACCAGGTACCAGTTTGCATCTGTCATGCGGGCTGCCATGGTGTGATTGGGCTTGCTGGTGGCTGAGTATGGAACCCATTCCTTCTGAATAGGGGCGGCCAGTTTTGCAGCAGTGACAGGGTTGTCAGACCACAATATACAAGCAGTAGGCTGATGGTGGCCTGGTGCTTTCCGGTCTTACATCCACCGGCCCCCGCACCATGGCCAGCCCTGAATTGTCGTCTTGTTCTCAGGTGAACCCCCCAGGTGCCGGAAGCAAATCTGGATTGTGGGCCACAGCCTGGTGCGCTGGGCGGGCAAGGAGGCCAGTCAGACCAGATGGGGAACACAGCTGGGCCTGTTGGCATGCACAGAGATATGCTGGATGGGCTGGGGCGGCATGAGATGGCATCACCTTTTGCCAACACTTAGTAGGCCTTACAGGGGGCAACCTTCCAACATCATCGTCCTGCATTTGGGTGAGAACAACGTACCTCAAGTCAATGGTGTACACCCTATTAGGACTATCAAAAGGGACGTATGGGAAGTAAAGCAGCTTTTCCTATCCGCTCTCATTATATGGACAAATCTGGTAGAGCGGATCTCATGGGGAAAAGGGGTTCACCCTAGAAAGATAGATAAAGCACGGAGGAATATCAACAAGGATGTGGCTTGGTGGCTAGTAAATTTGGGTGGAGATCGGATTTTTACCTATGCCTTGTCTTATAAATGGCCTGAACTTTTCCGCCAAGACGGAGTTCATTTGTCAGCTGAAGGGAACGAGCACTACCTGAAGGCCCTGGAAGAAAAGTTAGATTGGGTTTTAGAGAGTTTTTAGACTAGGTTTAGAGAGGTATTAGGAGGGTGGGGGTCGGCTTCGTCTGGGTAGCCCCGACGATCCCCTGGTGGCAGGGGTCCAGTACTGAGGGTTAAAGCATAGATTAGAAGTTGAAATACTACGAGGCATCTCCTTAAGAGATGGGGAGGCCACACCCACCAGAAAAGCAGGGATATGGCAACCAGTGGGGTGGAATCCCTGGGAGGGGGAGGGCAGTGAGGGCGGTAGGGACAGGTATGGTCCCCCGCCTGCAGGCCCACGCCTCTTTACTCAACTCTGGAAGGAGTTTTGGTCCCCTTTGCATGCGGCAAGTGCCACGATGCAGGAGAGACATTGTGTTGGTTATAGGGGTGGTAATCGAGGGTACATCGAAACCACTCATCGAAACCATGAGTTGTTTGTGTTAGGATAAGCTCAAGTACAGACCCACATCACTCAAGGCGATTTCCCCCACCTAATCACAATTATATAATTTGGTTTAATAAAGAGTGTGGCCGTTTAAACCCAACACTTGTTGTCCTTTCTCCTTCGGTGCGTCGGCAAACCACATTTTTATTTAATATCTCCAATATGTTGTTTCTGGAAGTTTTGCACTAGATGTCATAGCATTTCACACTGCTTCAGTGTTTATCATCACTTGTTCAAAGATGATGGGCTTTGTTTCTCTGAGAAACAGAGTTTCTACTTTGTTCTACTTTGCTACTTAATTCAAAGTAGCAAGTATATTGATTTCTAACAAGATTCTGGGTTTTCAAAAAGCCTCATTTTCAAGACTACGTGTATGGTAATTCCAATATCCTGCTTCCCATCCTCCTAGAAGTGTGACTCTTGACAGCACTTGTGCTGAGCTCTCTTGCATCTCTTCTTTACTTTTATTTTATCTTTTATCAGCTAATATGCATAAAAGAGCACCTCCTTGGCATACTGATACTAAATTACCAAAGGGTGGGGATCATTTGAATGCCATGTACTAGTGATTATATAAGTATCATACAGAGTATGCATATCTAAGGATGTTTTACTGGCAAGGAAAAAAGACTTGGGGTGCATCCACACTAGCTGCAGTAGTGGGCTCGATCCCTGCTCACCCTGGGATGGGCGATTGCTGCTGCCACAATTCAGAGTCAGCTCAGGGAGCAGGTTTTGGGCAGGCCGCTGTTGGCCCTCCTGTCACACCCTGTGGAAGACTGAGGTGCTGGCCCCCAGTTGTGACGTGGCTGCATGGGACTGGAGCTAGCGCCTGCCACTCAAAGCCCCACAGCAGATCTCACCATGCAGTAGGGCAGACGGGAACTGGGCACATGAGCAGCCATGTGCTACCCCGCCTTCAGCAGCCTTAATTCATTTTGGATAAGGCTGCTATGTGCTGCATCCATGGCCTTTTTCTGAGGATGCAGCGCATAGCACTGCAGCCAGCTGCCTTCCCCACCATGTAGCTGGGTGTGTTGGAAATGCAAGGACTGTGAGATCATTGCATCCATTTGCCCAATGCAGAGTTTACAGAGGAGTGTGAGTAGCTAATCATCAATAAGCAGGCAGGAAGCATACTTAAGCTTAAGTAGCTTTATTAGGAAATACATGTAGGATAGGAAAGGCCTACATCTATGCTAAGTCCTAAGACTAGGTGTGTTCAAGAGGGAGGAAGGAAGCTCTCTGAGACACAAAGAGATGAGAAATCTCCTGCGGGAGGAGATTGACCAATCAGGAGTAGGACAGATAGGATGGGGGAAGGGTTCCCTGATCTGTCTGTCTACTCCTGGTGTTTCTAGCAAACAAACAGGATGAGGTGCGTAGGGGGGATGCAACCAAAGGAATGTATTTCCAACAGAGTGAACATCTGGCGGCTGCCATGCACATGATACATTGCATTGCATGCTAAGGCTGCCCAAGACACGGTAAGTGCATCCTACGGCTGTACCCTTGGTACAACTGCAAATTGTCCAGGAAGACAGTAACATGGTAAAAGTTGCTTTTCCATTGCCAGACAGCATTAGAATTCTTTCATGCGTACCCCGTTTCTCTGGACTAATTTTAGAGTCCAGAACTCTAGATGTGCAATCAAATCCCTGGACTTTGGACAATGCGTTTTCCCTGCCCAAAAAATATTCCTCCAAAAATGAGCCAAGACATTTGTATCCTATCAGTAAATCTATTTCCCCAGCTGAATTGTTTATTTATTTTATTTATTTTTCATATTTATATCCCGTCTCTCTTGCACAGGCAACTTGAGGCAGCTCACAGTAAGAACAATATATCAAAACAATAGATAAAAATACAGTATATAATACACTATAAATTTAAGCAAAACATAATTAAAACATCAAAGGTTTGTACAAAATTAAAAACCCCTCCCTCTCTCCTGTGCCAAACGCCTGGCAAAAGAGCTAGCAGCATTGCGGCACTTGGCGTGCCTCCGTGCACAGCAGGGTGAGGCCATGGGAGATAAAAGGCTGACTGGCAGGGAGGAACCTTGCTGGTGATCAGCTCGTCTGTGAGGAACTGGCCTCTTGTGAGTGAGTGCAGAGAGATTTAAGTGAACCCTGTGGAAGTATTGAATCTTGTGAGAACAGTGAGTGCTTGAACGTGTATTGTGTGAGCGATTGAATGGGGTGTGTGGGTATACAGAGTGCTTGGTGTACGCCTCCCTGTCCTGCCTCCGTGATCCTAGAGCCTTCCCTACTCCCCTTTCCCCGAGGCTTGCATTTCTAGAACTCCCTACCTTGTTACCCTGGAACCCTCTCCCTGTGATCTCCACTCCCCTGGTCACCCTAACATTCCCCGGTGTGTTGTGTGGGTGTTGGGTGGTGGACTGTGAGTCACATGAGGTGTGAGAGCCTCATAATTAGCCTTGCTGATTGCCTTCCCTCTGATGATCTGGCCTTCTCTCATACGGGAGAATTAAGGGCCACACAAGATCCTGAAGGACTGTTATAGCCTGAATTGGGTGCCAAACCAGAGGTGTATGTGTGTCAGGAGTCTGGGTGTGTCCCCTTTTTCCCCTTCTACTTCCCCTTACACTATGCCACAATCGGTCATCTTGGGAACAAGTACGGCACCACCATCACTCTAACCAACTCCCTTCACTCTTCAACCATCCCAGATCCTTGTGACCCATGGAGACCTGTGGTGCGGAAATGCTGGGAGCGGATGCCTGGGAGCCACCCGATCAATGACCTCAGCCAGCCAGTTGTTCCAACAGGCCACGAGGTCATCGATGGAGTGGCCATTGAGGACAACAGGTATCTTCCCCCAGAGCATTCTGGAACTCATATGGTTCCGTAAGTCTCTGGGGAGGACTATTTTAACCAGTCCCACACCCCTACAGTCAGGCAGGCATGCCAGGATGGAGGCTCACAGGAGGTAATGGTCTGATCACGGCAAGGGAGAACTCTCAACTCCCCCAGTCATCGGATCCCCTGCCTCAAGGTCAGTGCAGAGTATCAGGTCAAGAATATGTCCCCTCCCCCCTCATCTGTTGGGCCAGCTACCACGCAGGACAGCCCCATAGTTGCCATGGTGGCCATGAATTTCTGCTACGCCCCAAGCAATCTGTCATCGACATGGATATTGAGTTTCCACAAGACAATAAGCCTGGGAGACCTCAAGACCAGGTCCGAGACCAGCGTGACTAAAGCAGTTATGGATGCTGCCATGCAGTGGGGTGCTTGCTACACCAGTAGAATTCCTGTCCCTGGCTGGACCTCCTGGTCCATCACTGGCCAAATCAGACACAAGATGGAGACCCTCTATTCTAGAGAGAACGGTGCCTGGTGTACTGAAAACCTTCATGCAACCAATCCATCCTTGAAAATAATGGCTATGCCCCCCCACCCCTGCCAAGCCTAGGCTGGTGCTGGACAGAGTACCCAGCTGGAACGAATTCAGCCAAAAAAATTTAATTTATTTTTACAATTTGTATGCTGCCCCTTCCTGCCTCAGGCATCTTGGGATGGCTCACAATATATTAAAACATTTCAAACATTAAAACATTAAAATAAACCATAATAATTTCAGTTAAAAGAATGTAAAACTCCATCCCCCCTACCCCAACCCAACCCACCCACCCCACCTCCCTCGGAAAAGGCCTAGAGGAACAGCCAGGTCTTACATTGTCTGCAGAAAGAGGGGAGGTCAGCAGCCAAGCAGATCTCCAACAGGTCCTGACAATTTGTCCAACCAGGTCTCTGTCACACACATGAAATCGGCAGCCCACTCTAAAATAGACTCATGAATGGTAAAAGACTTATTGGCCACCAACCTCACAATAAACAGCACCAGGGACAGACCAGGGTCACCTGAGACCTTATCCTCCTGGTTACCTGAACCCATGGGGGGTTGAGTGGGGAATTGGCACAAGTACCGGCCCCATCGCTCCTGATGATATCTCCCCTTCTTTGGGCCATAGATCCCCCTTCCCATAATGAACCCTGTTGCTGCTGCTACTTCCCCCAGCAGGCCGCCACCAGACCAACACCTAACCCCCTGACCAGCTCCCCCATAGGGAGAAAAGGGAGGGGAAATGCCCCTCCCCCATCCAATTTCTAAACTGCTCCCCCTCTCGCCGAGGGACAGAACCCACCCTCCTCATCCCTAATCATGTCCCCAGAGGCTTGTGGAACCCGGAGGCTCTGTGGGATATTCCCTCTGATTTCGATAGCCGTTCACTTGATGACCTTGTGTCCTTTTGGAACTCTGTGTTGATGGAGGCCATCAGCCTTATGGCTCCCAGGCATCTGCTCCTGAATCACTGACAATGCAGGTCCCGCTGGTATACGGAGGAGCTACAGAGGATGAAGATAGAAGGGCGACGATTAGAGTGAGGGTGGCATCGTTCTCACACTGAAGTTGACCAGTTGTGACATAGAATTTGGTTACGTACCTATGCTATGACAGTGCAGACAGCAAAGAAGCTTTTCTTTGCTGCCCTTTTGCTGCCCTCATTGCATGTGCTAAGAGACTGCGCTTGTGACCTTGGTTGATGACCTCTACCGAGAGTTGGACCAGGATCGTTCAACACTTTTGATCCTATTAGAGCTTTCAGCTGCATTTGATACCTTTGACCATGAGTTGTTGGTGACTCAGTTGTGGGACTGGGCAAGGGTGGGTGGGACTGTTCTTGAATGGTGCCGCTCCTTCTTGACCAGGAGAACTCAGCGGGTGGTGCTTGGTGATTATTTATCTTCTCCCTGGGACTTCAGTTGTGGAGTCCCGCAAAGTTCTATCTTATCCGCTCTCCTGTTCAATGTGTATATGCAGCCCTTGCGGGAGGTTATCAAAGAGTTTGATGTAAGGTGTCATCAATATGCTGATGACACCCAATTATATCTCTCTTTTTCATCAGACCCAGGTCCAACAGTCTCAGTGCTTACCCGGTGTCTGTCAGCTGTGGGGGACTGGATAAGGTCGAGTTGCTTGAAGTTGAATCCTGACAAGATGGAGGTGATGGTTGTGGGGAAAGCCGGGGCGGTGATGGTCCCCATCAATTATGGAGTCCGTCCTCTCCTGGTATCTCAGGTCCATAGTTTGGGGGTGTTCCTGGATCTGAAGCTTCTCCTGAATGTCCAGGTGGCGACTGTGACGAAGAGCACATTCTGCCAGTTACAGCTGGTATGACGACTTAGGCCGTATGTCTCGGACTCGGACCTTGCCACAATCATCCATGCTTTTATTACCTCAAGATTAGACTACTGTAATTCTCTCTATGTGGGGCTACCCTTGATGATGGTCCTGAGACTGCAACTGCTGCAGAATACAGCGGCTCATCTCCTTAATTGGACGAGTCATCATGAGCACATTACTCCAGTGCTCCGTTCTCTGCACTGTCTGCCGATAGTCTTCTGGGCCCAATTCAAGGTATTGGTTTTGACCTTTAAAGCCCTAAATGGCCTGGGCCCCACCTATTTGCAGGTTTGCCTCACTCTCCAGATTCTGGATTGGCCTCTGCGGTCGGCCGCGAGTGCCTTCCTTGAGGTTCCCTGGGTTTCCCGGGTGTCCACCATGAGGAAGGCATTCTCAGTGACCGCTCCATGTCTGTGGAACTCCCTCCCAGTTGGGGTCCGCCTGGCTGTAGACCTCCCCTCCTGTCGTAGACAGTGTAAGACCTGGCTGTTCCGCTGGGCCTTTCCCAAGGTGGGTGGGTTGGGTTAGGGTGGGGGTTTTATTGTGTGGTTATTTTAATGTGGGGTTAATTTTATAATTTTATGTTTTAAAATGTTGTTAGTCGCCCCGAGCTGCGTGTGCAGGAGGGGATGGCAAATAAATGCAAAAATAAATACATTTTGAGGGACCTGTGGACCTTCCCCTTCCCCCTAGGGACTGTCCTTTTTCTACTCCGGGCGTCACGTTGAGGACAAGACCGAAGACCCTGGCCATTTACGGTTGGAGTCGCACAAGAGGAGAGGGTGGCCTACAACCAGCTGTAGGCACGTGCCATTGGTTGCATGCTGTGCACAAGGGCGCAGCCTTTAAGAAAGGCCTTTCAGAGGGGCCTGGGATGCCAGTGGCCATTACTTTGGGTTCAAGTCGGATATCATTTGAACATATGCATCCCTGACTTTTGGATTGTGGGTAGACTGGATACTTCATCATGCCGAGTTGTAAAGTGACGAAAAGAGGACGTCTGAACATGGTGTCACCGGATATTTATCCTCCTTCTAAGAAACAGTTGAAGCTCCAGGAGGTGGGATTTAGGTATAATTCCCCAGCTAGGCAACCTGTTGAGACTTTTTGTTCTGAAAAACATTTTGCTTGTTTAGCGGAAGGGGACTCTTGTTTAGAGACCGATCATTTTCCTTTGAAGGACCCTTTATGTTCTGAACTTAATGGGAAATCTGAAGATTTTTAAAAATGCAATTTATTTGTTGAGCGAGCATTGTATTTTAGTTGGTAAGCTTGTGTCTATGCTCCAGTCAATAATTTATCTGATATGAATGGTGGTATGTTGGGACTTAAATCCTAGATACATGATCTCTTAGGCAATATGCAATCTATTGTAATCCATTTGTCTGGAAAAATCCAATCCTTGTCTGGGTCATTAGAGAGGAATCATTCAGATTTGCAGCAATTTGATGTGTCAAGCTTTTTAGATGGCACGTTGGAGCACAAGGTATCTAACTTTCAGCCTGGGCAAACTCTATCTTGGTCGGATGTGCCAGGTTGGATGGTTCGAGATAAGAGAGCCATGGCAATTAAAAATAATTCTTTGCCTAATTGATCACACCCTTGTTGGCACTCTCACTTTTTAGCCAGAAGACACCTGAATTTTTTATTAAATCTAAAACTTTGTCTGATATCAGTAGGGTTTTAAAAATTATGATTTTTTTTTTTTTATTTCATCATACTTCTAGCCCGCATCCTCCTGCACACAACGGCAGCTCAGAGTGGCTCACAAAGCATCAATAAAATCAATTCAATAGTTAAAAACACATACAAAACATTATATAAAACTCATTAAGGTGGAACCAACCTCCTCTCCCCCCCCACCCCAAGGTCGGGTGGAACAGCCAGGTCTTACACTGTCTCCGGAAAGAGAAGAGGTCAGGGACTAGGTGGACCTCCGTCAGGAGGGAATCCCACAGCCTAGGAGCAGCCATCAAGAACGCCCTCTCTATCATCGCCACCTGGACTTCAAGCCGGGTGTCCCCGGCCAACTGCAAGGGCTGCACCATGGCCCAGGGCATGAGGGGGTCCTACAGGTAGACAGGGCCCAGGGCTTTTTAGGGCTTTATAGGTCAACACCAACATCTTAAATTGGGCCTGGAAGACAATAGGCAGCCGGTGCAGAGAGTGAAGCACTGGTGTAATGTGCTCGCGACAACCCGTCCCCGTAAGGAGGCGGGCCGCCGTATTCTGTACCAGCTGCAGCCTCCAGACCATCACCAAGGGTAGCCCCACATAGAGTGCATTGCAATAGTCTAGTCTAGAGGTGATAAAGGCATGGATGATGGTGGCCAAGTCAGAGTCTGAGACATATGGCCACAGCTGTCGCACCAAATGTGACTGGTGAAAGGCGCTCCCCGCCACAGCCACCACGTGGGAATCCAGGTGGAGCTGCGAATTAAGAAGCACCCCCAGACTGCAGACCTGAGTACCTAGAGGAGGGAAAACTCCATCAATGACAGGAGCCACCACACCCTCAGTCCTACCCACCAACATCACCTCCGTCTTGTCGGGATTTAGCCTCAGACGGCTCCCCCATATCCAATCCCCCACAGATGCCAGACACCTGGTAAGCACCGAGACTTCCGGGTCTGGGTCTGCAGAAAAAGGGGAGAATTGAGCTCCTTCCATCTAGTGGAGGGGCTTAAGGGTTGTCTTATATTTTTGGAGGCAGTGCTTGGTTGAAAAGAACTTTGGGGCAAAGGATTTCCTTCTGAGTTGGGGAATTGTTATTTCTAGGATTTTNGTTTTGACCTTTAAAGCCCTAAATGGCCTGGGCCCCACCTATTTGCAGGTTTGCCTCACTCTCCAGATTCTGGATTGGCCTCTGCGGTCGGCCGCGAGTGCCTTCCTTGAGGTTCCCTGGGTTTCCCGGGTGTCCACCATGAGGAAGGCATTCTCAGTGACCGCTCCATGTCTGTGGAACTCCCTCCCAGTTGGGGTCCGCCTGGCTGTAGACCTCCCCTCCTGTCGTAGACAGTGTAAGACCTGGCTGTTCCGCTGGGCCTTTCCCAAGGTGGGTGGGTTGGGTTAGGGTGGGGGTTTTATTGTGTGGTTATTTTAATGTGGGGTTAATTTTATAATTTTATGTTTTAAAATGTTGTTAGTCGCCCCGAGCTGCGTGTGCAGGAGGGGATGGCAAATAAATGCAAAAATAAATACATTTTGAGGGACCTCTGGACCTTCCCCTTCCCCCTAGGGACTGTCCTTTTTCTACTCCGGGCGTCACGTTGAGGACAAGACCGAAGACCCTGGCCATTTACGGTTGGAGTCGCACAAGAGGAGAGGGTGGCCTACAACCAGCTGTAGGCACGTGCCATTGGTTGCATGCTGTGCACAAGGGCGCAGCCTTTAAGAAAGGCCTTTCAGAGGGGCCTGGGATGCCAGTGGCCATTACTTTGGGTCCAAGTCGGATATCATTTGAACATATGCATCCCTGACTTTTGGATTGTGGGTAGACTGGATACTTCATCATGCCGAGTTGTAAAGTGACGAAAAGAGGAAGTCTGAACATGGTGTCACCGGATATTTATCCTCCTTCTAAGAAACAGCTGAAGCTCCAGGAGGTGGGATTTAGGTATAATTCCCCAGCTAGGCAACCTGTTGAGACTTTTTGTTCTGAAAAACATTTTGCTTGTTTAGCGGAAGGGGACTCTTGTTTAGAGACCGATCATTTTCCTTTGAAGGACCCTTTATGTTCTGAACCTAATGGGAAATCTGAAGATTTTTAAAAATGCAATTTATTTGTTGAGCGAGCATTGTATTTTAGTTGGTAAGCTTGTGTCTATGCTCCAGTCAATAATTTATCTGATATGAATGGTGGTATGTTGGGACTTAAATCCTAGATACATGATCTCTTAGGCAATATGCAATCTATTGTAAACCATTTGTCTGGAAAAATCCAATCCTTGTCTGGGTCATTAGAGAGGAATCATTCAGATTTGCAGCAATTTGATGTGTCAAGCTTTTTAGATGGCACGTTGGAGCACAAGGTATCTAACTTTCAGCCTGGGCAAACTCTATCTTGGTCGGATGTGCCAGGTTGGATGGTTCGAGATAAGAGAGCCATGGCAATTAAAAATAATTCTTTGCCTAATTGATCACACCCTTGTTGGCACTCTCACTTTTTAGCCAGAAGACACCTGAATTTTTTATTAAATCTAAAACTTTGTCTGATATCAGTAGGGTTTTAAAAATTATGATTTTTTTTTTTTTATTTCATCATACTTCTAGCCCGCATCCTCCTGCACACAACGGCAGCTCAGAGTGGCTCACAAAGCATCAATAAAATCAATTCAATAGTTAAAAACACATACAAAACATTATATAAAACTCATTAAGGTGGAACCAACCTCCTCTCCCCCCCCACCCCAAGGTCGGGTGGAACAGCCAGGTCTTACACTGTCTCCGGAAAGAGAAGAGGTCAGGGACTAGGTGGACCTCCGTCAGGAGGGAATCCCACAGCCTAGGAGCAGCCATCAAGAACGCCCTCTCTATCATCGCCACCTGGACTTCAAGCCGGGTGTCCCCGGCCAACTGCAAGGGCTGCACCATGGCCCAGGGCATGAGGGGGTCCTACAGGTAGACAGGGCCCAGGGCTTTTTAGGGCTTTATAGGTCAACACCAACATCTTAAATTGGGCCTGGAAGACAATAGGCAGCCGGTGCAGAGAGTGAAGCACTGGTGTAATGTGCTCGCGACAACCCGTCCCCGTAAGGAGGCGGGCCGCCGTATTCTGTACCAGCTGCAGCCTCCAGACCATCACCAAGGGTAGCCCCACATAGAGTGCATTGCAATAGTCTAGTCTAGAGGTGATAAAGGCATGGATGATGGTGGCCAAGTCAGAGTCTGAGACATATGGCCACAGCTGTCGCACCAAATGTGACTGGTGAAAGGCGCTCCCCGCCACAGCCACCACGTGGGAATCCAGGTGGAGCTGCGAATTAAGAAGCACCCCCAGACTGCAGACCTGAGTACCTAGAGGAGGGAAAACTCCATCAATGACAGGAGCCACCACACCCTCAGTCCTACCCACCAACATCACCTCCGTCTTGTCGGGATTTAGCCTCAGACGGCTCCCCCATATCCAATCCCCCACAGATGCCAGACACCTGGTAAGCACCGAGACTTCCGGGTCTGGGTCTGCAGAAAAAGGGGAGAATTGAGCTCCTTCCATCTAGTGGAGGGGCTTAAGGGTTGTCTTATATTTTTGGAGGCAGTTCTTGGTTGAAAAGAACTTTGGGGCAAAGGATTTCCTTCTGAGTTGGGGAATTGTTATTTCTAGGATTTTTATTGCATCCGCCAATCCTTTGCCCCTTTGTAACAAAAATCTGGCCTCGGACCTACCTCATGGTCTGAGACAGGGCTGCCCCTCACAGCTCCCCTCTTCCTTTCATGAGCATAGGATGGCTAGTGTGGATTTGCAACAATCTATAGGCCAAAGAAGGTTTGGTGTTGGGAGGTTTATCTGTAGTGAGGGATTCTTATAACTGTGTAACAGATACATTGGAATCAGCTGAGTTATCTCAAAATCTTCCATCTCAAGATAGAAGTTTACTAGAGAGGCAGGGCCTGTTACCATGGGGACTGAATTTAAAACCAGATATGACTAGGGAGGTAGAGGATGCATATTTGGCATCCTTCAGTGCCCTGCTGGACTTGAAGCAAAGGCAGATTATTAATAGGCTCGTCACGCACAGGAAAAGTTAAAATTGATCAACCCAGCAAATGTTTTACATCGGGAGCCTTGGATATCTGAACGAGAAGGTTGTAGTCCATTCGAGATGATATCTTCTTCCATAGATGGAGAGGCCCTGGATGTGGGTTGGCCTCTGGAGCTGGGGGGATTAGCATCCCACGAAGGGTCAAGGGAGGTGCTCTCCCCAGAGGTGAATGGTAGAGATCGGTTAGTACCACTAGAGACCGAGACTAAGGATCAGAATAGTGAGGGTGGAATACCAGCTAGTTTTGCCCTGGCAGATGGTTCAACAGCTCAAATCTACCATTGCCTCCACCAGTCATATGTATACTTCTATGCTAGCTTGTAGGGGTGGATGAACAGATCGTGGTTTGGGTTGGCTGTTAGGTTCGGTTTGGGCATTTGGTTCGGCCGTTCGGTTCGGTCAAGTTCAGTTTGGTTCGGCCATTCGGAAAAAGTATCGCGAGAGCCTGTGATTGTGCTGGAAACCGGAAATTCAAGTGTGTGTGGGTGAGAGCGTGTTTGTGTGTGGATGTTCGGTTCGTGTGCTCTGTGTTTGGCTTGGATGGCTGTGTTTGTTTAGCGTGTTGTTGGTGAGTGTTGGTGTGGTGGGTTGACTGTGTTTGTGTGGCTGGTGTTGGTGGTTGCTTGTTTAAAAAAAAAATGTAGAAGGCTGCAGTGATGAATCCCTGGCTGGGGGCCAACTTTGCGCTCGAGGAGGAGGAGGAGGTCACTGCCCCTAGACCTCCAGTGGTGGTGCCTGGATTCTCGGATCAGGAGCAAGTGGTGGGCTCAGGAGGTGCTGCCAGGTTTATAAACTCTTTTTTTAATTTGAGGACAAGAAAGGCTCTATCCATTAGAGCAAGCTCACTGGCATACAGGTGGGTGGTGGACATCAGTCAGGCACAAACAGTTGGCATCAGCGGGTGGCAACGGATGTCTGCCACAGAGAGAGAGGGTACTGTAGTGTGGGGGGCTCTGGCACGAGCAGCACCCACACATGTGCCAGGCTAGCAAGGGTTTCCACTCCCCATTTGCCATCCCATTCCCTACGCACCCCCAAATAAGGGCAGGGTCTTTCCAGCCAGGGTCATGTCTCCCATTGCCATCCCTAGCACCCCAAGGAGGGCAGGGTTTGCACGTGCCAGCCAGGGCCTTTCTAATTGCAATCCCTAGCATCTCC
>QEPC01000531.1:4237067-4259453 GCA_003113815.1 Sphenodon punctatus
GTTTTTTTTACATTGCGGCTATTCATTTGAATGGCCGCAATGTAAAAAATCCGGTACGGGGGAATCCGGTAAATTACCCGGATTACCGGTTTAATTCGATACTGCCGGTACACCAAATACCGGCAGTATCGGATACCAGAAGATCCAGTAGTCCCACCCCTACCCATAAACACACTGCTTCCCACACCTTGCTGCCCAAAGTCTTGCCTGCCAGTGCACATACCATAACAATCAACTTTCTTTCCACTATTACACCCAGTCACCCAATTCTTCAATGCCCTATTGTCCCCAACCCAACTGAAAGCGCATACGAAGAACATACATACACTTTGCTCCTGCCCTTGGCTGTCCCCCAAACCTTGTTCTTGAATAGACATCACTCATATCTCAGCCTTCTCTTCCCCCATATATATCTTCCCAGCAGCTGGATACCCTTTCCCCATACAAACACTGCTCTCCACCCCTGCCTGTCCCCAAACCTTGTACCTAAACACACATCACCCATCTCTCAGACTTGTCCCCAAATATACAACCCTCACAATAGGTGTCTACCCGTTTCTGATGCACACACTTTACCCCCACTCTTGTCACTTACACCCCCCCAGCCTCATCCATACATATACATCATGCATTTCTCAGCCTTGTCCTCTATAAACACTCCCCCAGCACTTAGCTACCCCCTCCCAATGCAAACCCTTCCTCCACTGCCTGGCTGCTCCCACACTTTTCTCTGTGTACACATCCCACATCCATCAACCTCTTTTCCCCCATATAGATCTGTTAGATCTGTCAGCTACTTTTGATTCTGTTGACTATGAGTTGTTGGTGACTTGCTTGCGGGACCGAGTCAGAGTGGGCGGAACTGTTCTCAAATGGTTCCGCTCCTTTCTGGCCGGAGGAACTCGCTGAGTGGTGCTGAGGGATTATTTTTCATCACCCCAGGACCTCTCATGTGGAGTCCTGAAAAGTTCCATCTTTTCCCCTCTCTTGTTCAACATGTATAATCAGTCACTTGGTGAGGTCGTAAAGAGGTTTGGTGTGTGGTGTCATCAATATGCTGATGACACCCAACTTTACCTCTCCTTTTCGTTCGACCCAGACCCAGCAATCTTGATGCTTATTCGGTGTTTGGCGACTGTGGGGGGACTGGATGAGGGTTAACAGACTGAAGCTGAATCCCAACAAGATGGAGGTGATGATGGCAGGTAAGGCGGTGGATGTGGCATCCCCCATCATCAGTGGGATTTGCCCTCCGCTTATTCCCCAGGTTCACAATCTGGGCATGCTCCTCGACCTGCAGCTCAGCATGGTTCTTCAGGTGGGGGCAGTGGAGAGGAGTATGTTGCACCAATTACATCTGGTGCAGTGGTTTCAGCCGTACATCTCAGACTCCGACCTGGCCACTATCATCCATGCTTTCATCACCTCAAGACTGGACTATTGTAACGCACTCTATGTGGGCGTTACACCCATGGTGACGGTTCAGAGACTGCAGAGGGTGCAGAATGTGGCTGCCCACCTCCTTATGGGGTTGGGCTGCCAGAAGCATATGACACCGGTGCTCTGCTTTCTGCACTGACTGCCTATAGTCTTCTGGGCTCAATTAAAATTGCTGGTACTTACCTATAAAGCACTAAACCACCTGGGCCCTACCTACCTGTTGGACTGCCTCATTCCCCGGACCCTGGATCGGACCCTGCTGTTGACTGGGGGCGCCTTTCTTGAAGTGTCCCAGGGGGCAACTATGAAGAGGGCAGTGGCTGCACCTAGGCTGTGGAACTCCCTTCCGGGAGAGGCCCAGTTGACTCCAGACCTCCCTTCTTTTTGATGATCATGTAAGTCCTGGCTGTTCCGCCAGGCTTTTGGTGAGGAGATGGGTGATGGGGGGGGATGGGGAGGGAGGGTAGAGAGTTAGGGTGAGTGGATTTTGATAATATTTTAAAACTTCTTTCTATTGTTATACATTGTTTAAATGTATGTTTTTATATTGCTCATATATTTATATTGTTAGCCACCCTGAGCTGCCTGTGACAGGATGGGCAGGATAATTTTTAAATAAAATAAATAAATATACTTACTGCCCCTCAGTACTCAGATGTCCTGTTCTCCCCCACCCAAATGAAAGCATATAGAGAAAGGAGGGAGTCATGGGCAGCACGCTGCCCCCTAAACCCCTGCTGTCCCCAGCTTCAGTCTTGAAAGCATTGCTATGATGCTGTTCACAGAGTACTTCTTCAGTCACGTAAGAGACTTTCTATTCTGTGCCTGAAGAACAGCTAGCACACACCAACTGCAGTTCATCCAATATGAGGTATTAACTACTTTCTTTCATTTTTGACATTCAAAGTTTCAATGGAAACATGTAAGAGTGTCATTTTTAATTTTGATACTTCACACATCTTTCAGGAAAATTATAAATATATAATTTTTTTAACATTCCTAGTAACTATGTTGCATATTCACTAAATACAGCTTGCCAAACAGCTTACTGTTAAAGTTTTCCATATACATTACAGGCTACACAGTCTCAACAGCTTCTTTAGAACAGAAAACTCCCTTCTTAAGTTAAATATTTAGCAGATAGAAAGCACATGAGAGAATGCATGATACGAGTTTCCAAACTTCTTCATTTCCCCAACCGGTCTGTCTGCTGGCTGGGCTCTTCAGCCAGCTGTTGGAGAAATCTGTTGTTGCAGACTTTCCAGCAATGAAATATGAGTAAATTGCATCCAACTATCATAGAATAATCTATTTGTCGTGCAAAAAAAAGATTTGTTGAATAGATGGCTTCCTTGGTAGGTTTTTGCAGAATTTCAGCTAGTGGTAATACAGTAGAAAAAGTAGTAATGTATGTGCAGTATTTAATTATTTATTTAAAAAAAATAAATATCATTAATCAATTAATTGTCATCTGTATTTGACTAATTCATGGTTTACCATGGCAGCATGTTTTTACTGTAGTTCTTTATATTTCCAAGAATATATGCCCTACTTGCTGCCTCGTATAATTTTATGAACTTTTGGATACAAATTTGGATGACAGAATAAGATTACTGAGGGGGGAGGAGGGGACACCAACTCTCATCTTCTATTCAGCCTAACCATTCCTAGAAAATCATCTTCAAGCAGTCAGATCCTTTGAACATGAAGGTAGTATGTGTAAAAATGTAAAATTTCCAAAATTTTGAAGGCATGGAGGGAAAAAGTTGTTCATCATGTTTTCTTTGAAAAAACAAACAAAACAAATCTGGGGGGAAATTGAAATTTTATGTAGTTACTTTAAAGGAAGTAAACCTGTAGTCACTTCTGTTTTCTAATAGAGATGGCAGCACCCTCTACTGACCAAAGGCTGTAATAATATGTCTTGGGGATTGCATAGATAGACATGGAATAGATCAGTGGTCGGGACCATGTTTACAAAAAGAGGTAAAATACAGTGAACACAGGTTCCCGCCTGGAGTAGATAGGAATTTTGATCATCTAGCACTATAAGTTTTGAAATATAGTAGCTTCACTTGAAATATATGTTAGCTATTAGAAAGCATTTTGAACCAATGAAATGCAGCACTATAATGTCATTTAAAACATTATTCTAGAAATTTTTACTGATCATTCTGATAGAAAATATTACCCATAAGTTTCTTTTCACTTTTTCCTGAAGATTTCCAATGTTTCAATTTCAGACAGTGGGGGAAAAAAAATCAGGGAAAACCCCATTCTCTCCCATCCCCAAAGTTTAGGTTTTTTATTACAGTCCCCTAGACATGCAGAAATCAACTGAAAGAAACATTTCCTATAATGACTGAGTTGCTTTTAAGTATTTGACTAACACGTGAAAATAAATCTCTCATGTCTGAAAACATCCTCTAAAAAGTTGGGGCTTGTTCATATGAACATACTTGAAATAGGGTACTTACACTGTAGTAACTACCTGCCTTTGCCTTTCCCCACAAGTGGGGAAAACTAGGGGCTAAGGGTATTATTAAATGGGAGGATAGCCCCATTTGTGAACTGTGAGCATTGTGGTGACACTCGCCTGCATCCTGTGGGTGATAGCACCCAATGCACGGAGATGCCAAGGGACACTCACAACTCAAAAATGGGGAGCTATTGCTCCTCCAGTCTCCTTCCCAGCTGGCTGCTCCATGCACAAACCCTACTTGTCTCCTTCCTGCCCAGAAAAGAGGCAAGTGGGGCTTATTTATTTTCATTATTTTCATTATTATAATTGTAATTTTAGTTTTTTATTTGGTTTAGGGACTGAACCCCAGTCCATTAGATTAAGGGGAACAGTGGGGTGGTTGGGGGATGGCCCTTGGGATTGGGACCTCAACTCCAGTGGGGGAAAGGGGGAATTGGGTTAGGGACGGGAGGGGGGAGGTTCTGAGGTGGGGCACCCTGGTGTATGTGTGGGGCAAACCTTGGAGGGGAACCACTTGGTGGCAGCAGGTGGTGGGGATTGGGGGGCAGTTTTAGTCGGGTGGGGGGTAGGGGTTCCCCTGGGGCCTGGGCAGGGCAGCCAACAGCAGTTGGGGTCCGGCTAGAGTGGAGGGAGGGGGGTGAAGCAGTCATGGGAATTGTTCTGGGGCAGGGGAGGTATGGTCGTGGGGGACAATGGGTATGGGTGGCCCAGGGACCAGTATCCTTGGTGCCTATTCCCAGAGCCTGCCCCCCCTCAGATGGGAGGATGGATCAAGGTCTGAGGTCCCTCTGTTCAGAGCTGCTGCTGTTGAACGCGAGGTCTGTGGATAACAAAGCACCAGTTATCCAGGACTTAATCCTGGATTGGGCTGCAGACCTTGTGTGCTTCATGGAGACCTGGATGGATGGGGAGGTGGGCCCGATTTTGGTTGTCCTTGTTCCTGCAGGGTACTCTGTGCAGCACTAGACTCGACTTGAGGTTATTTTCATTTTTAAGTATAGCTTTCACCAACCAGGACCATAAAAACCTTAAAAACCATAGGTATAGCTATGGTTTTTAAGGAGTCCTGGACTGCTAGGAGGTATCCAGTGCAGTTTATTCCAGGAATTGAAGCTCTCCATGTGGTGTTTGATTTGGCGGGGGACAAAATTGCGATGCTGCTGGTGTACCGAGCTCCTTCTTGCCCAGTGGCATCCCTCTCCGCTCTAGTGGAACTGGTGTTGGAGGTGGTGTTGTGCTCCCTGAGGGTCTTGGTCCTGCGGGATCTCAACATCCATGCCAGCACCAGCCTTGCAGGGGTGGAGCATGAGTTCATGGCCGCCATGGCAACCATGGGCATGTCCCAAATCGTCAATGTTCTGACGCATGACGGGGGGTGGGGGTGGGCATATGCTCGACCTGGTATTCTGCTCTGGCCTTGATGCAGGTGATCCGGTAGTGGGGGAGGTTAGTTCTATGCCCTTGTCATGGTCGGATCATTACCTCCTGCAAGCCAGACTCCTAGCGCACAATAGCCCCCAGAAAGGAGTGGGACCTATTAGAATGGTCCGCCCCTGGAGGCTGATGGAACCGCAACGGTTCCAAGATGCGCTGGTGGAGGTGTCCTTGGACCTTGATGGCTGCTTGGCTGATGATCTTTTCCAAGCATGAAACATCTTGTTGAAGGAGGTCATCGACCAGGTGGCTCCAAGGCGTCCGCTGACACCACTTCATCATCTTAGGGCTCCTTCATTTACTGAGGAGCTGCGGTGTACGAAGCTGGAGGGACAGTGGTTAGAGTGATGCTGGTGTGTTTCTCACGCTCAGTCCAATTGACTACAGCATCGGACCCATTTGCGGTCCTATTCTGTGGCCGTGAGGGCAGCAAAGAAGGAATTATTTGCCGCCCTCATAGCTGCTGCAAAGTTGCATCCAGCGGAGCTAATCTGGGTGGCGAGGGGGCTGGTCAGTCTGGTCTTCCTCCTCCTGGAGGGGGAGATATCTCAGGCCCACTGTGAGGAGTTTGTCACCTACTTTGCAGAGAAGATCGCTCAGATTTAGTGTGATTTCGAAGCAAGGGTAGATGCAGAGGAATGAGAGCTTGGGGTTATGGATGCCCCATCTAGTCCATCTTTGTGGGATCAGTTTCAGGAAGTGACACCAGTTGATGCCATGGGTGTCCTGGGGTCTGTTAGGGCCACCTTTTGAGAATTAGATCTATGCTCATTCTGGTTGGTGAAAGCCTCCAGAGAGACCCTGGGGCCGGTGCTGGTGGGGGTGATCAATGCCTTCCTTCAGGAGGGTAAGGTGCCGGACTTCCTCAAGGAGGCAGTGGTGTGGCCCCTGTTAAAGAAACCATCTTTGGATGTTGACACACCAGCCAATTACTGGTCTGTCTCTAACCTTCCCTTTTTAGGCATCAGTTCAATCAGGGTTTTGCCCAGGGTATGGCACCGAGACTGCGTTGGTGACCTTGGTGGATGACCTCCGCCGAGAGATGGATTCAGGATGTTCAACACTACTCGTCCTATTAGATTTCTCAGCTACTTTTGATACAGTGGACCATGGGTTATTGCTGAGACGATTGCGGTCCCTGGTTGTGCGTGTGTGTGTGTGTGTGGATGGGATGGTCCTTGGATGGTTCCGCTCATTCCTCTCAGGAAGAAGCCAGCGAGTGGTGTTGGAGGCTGAAGCATCTAGCCCCCGGGACCTCTCTTGTGGTGCACTGCAAGGTTCTATTTTGTCTCCATTATTGTTTAACATCTATATGCAACCCCTGGGGGAGGTTGTGAGGCAGTTTGGTGTGCGTTGCCACCAATATGCTGATGACATCCAGCTATACCTCTCGTTTTCAACTGACCCAGTCCCTGCAGTCTTGGTGCTTTCCCAGTGCCTGGAGACAGTGGCTGACTGGATGTGGCGGAGCAGACTGAGGCCGAATCCTAAAAAGACAGAGATGTGTTGGTGGGTCAGGCGGCGGGGGTGATAACTTCCCTTGTTGAGGGGCCCCCCACTGGCTCCCTGGGTTCGGAGCTTGGGAGTCCTGTTGGACCTCAACCTTCAGCTGGATTTCCAGGTAGAAGCGGTGGTAAAGGGAGCCTTTCACCAGCTACGAGTTGTGTGGAAGTTCCGGCCATATGTTTCGGACTCTGACTTGGCCACCTGCATCCATGCGTTCATCACCTCTAAGCTGTAGGAAGCACGTAACACCAGTGGTCCGAGCTCTGCACTGGTTGCCTATAGCGTTCTGAGCCTGATTCAAGGTGCTGGTTTTAACCTTTAAAACCCTACATGGCTTGGGCCCACTCCTTGGGTCCTGGGGCGAGCCTTGCAGTCCCCTGGGTTAGCTGGGGGGCCACAATGGAGAGGGTACTCTCGATGGTCGCACCGTGGCTGTGGAATCCCCTCCAGGAGGAAGCTCGGCTGGCCCCAAGTCTGCTGGTCTTCCGCCAGGCCTGTAAGACCTGGCTGTTTGTCCACACCTTCAGGGAAGGGAGTGGGTAGTGGGCCGGGGGGTTGGGTTGGGAAGGGTTTGGGTGTGGGTTATTTTAATCTGGGGAGTTTAGGTTGTTTTAATTGTATTTTAGTTATGCGTTTTAAAATGCTGTTAGCTGCCCCGAGATGCTTGGGGTGGCATATCAATTTTAAAAATAAATAAGTAAATACAATTTATTTATTTTATTTATTTATCAAGTTTTTATGTGCAAGCTGCCCTGAGCACGAGGTGGTTTACACATTTATTTATTTATTTACAAAAAACTTTTATCTCACACCCTCCTGCACTTCGGCAGCCTGGGGTGGCGTACAACATAAAAACAACAACAATAAAATAATCTAAAATACAACAGTATAAAAATGGACACCATAAAATTCAAAAGCAGCATAAGACAATAAACCCCTCCCATCCTACCAACCCCTGTCCCCAAAGACCCGGTGGAATAACCAGATCTTACAACATCTACAGAAAGAGGGGAGGTCTGGGGACAGACGGGCCTTCGACATGAGGGAATTCCACAGCTGAGGTGCAGCCACCAAGAATGCCCTTTCCTCCGTCGCCACCCTGCATACCCGGGGGAATTCGAGTTGGGCACCCCGGCCGACCTCAAGGGCCGTGGGATGACACCCCCTCCCCCCCATGTGGAGCTGCGGGTAGAGGAGCACGCCCAGACTCTGAACCTGGGGAACCAGTGGAGGGTGAACCCCATCAATGATGGGTGCCATCACATCTGTCACCTTACCCACCAACATCATCTCCATCTTGTCGGGATTCAACTTCAGTTGGCTTGCCCTCATCCTGTCCCCCACAGCCGCCAGACACCAGGTAAGCACTGAGACTGTAGGTCTGGGTCTGAAAAAGAGAGGTAGAGTTGGGTGTCATCAGTATATTGATGACACCGCAGCCCATACTGTCTCATGACCTTCCCGAGCAGCTGCATATACACGTTGAACAGGAGAGGGGACAAGATGGAACTTTTCGGGACACCACACATGAGGTCTCGGGGCAACGAAGAACAATCCCTGAGCACCACATGCTGAGTTCTTCCACCCAGGAAAGAGCGGAACCACTCAAGAATGATCCCGCCCACCCCGGCTCGGTCCCACAGGCAAGTCACCAACATCTCATGGTCAACGGTATCAAAAGCAGCTTACAGATATAACAAAATTAGTAGGGTCAAAAGACCCTGGTCCAATTCACGGCAGAGGTCGTCGATCAAAGCCACAGGTGCAGTCTCAGTGCCATAGCCCGGATAAAAGTTGGACTGTGAAGGATCCAGATAGCCGTGTGGTCGAGAATCTCCCACAGCTGCTAGGTCACAATTTGCTCAATAACCTTCCCTAAAAAGGGAAGGTTAGAGACTGGCCAATAACTGGTGAGGGAGTCAGTAGAGTGATGTTTTTTTGAGTAAAGGCAGCCCAGCACTCTGCCCTCCCGAAGGGAAGCATTGACACCACCACCCTGGCCAGCAATGGCTGCAATGTCTCCCTGCTGGTCTTAACTAGCCAGGACAGGCATGGGTCAAGTCCACAAAAGGTGGCCTGAACTACCCCAAGAACATCCCCCGCCTTGACGGGAGACACCCACTGTAACTGATCCCACAAAACCAGACATGGTGGGGCTTCCACAACCTCTGGTTCACCCATTGTATTAAGTGCAAAGTCAAAGTTGTGGTGAATCCTAGTGATTTTATCCGCAAAGTAATAAACAAACATGTCACAGCGGGTACTAGATGACTCCAGTTCGAGGTGGAGAGACGGTGGACTGACCAACCCCCTCACCACCTTTTAAAGATCCTCTGGATGAAATTTAGTGGAGGCTATATGGGCAGCAAAAACCTCCTTTTTATTTGCCTTCACAGCTATGGCATAGGCATGTAAACTAGCTCTATATCACAATCTGTTGTCTTCAGCACATGAGTTATGCCACCGTCGTTCCAACCACCACCCTTCATGCTTCAATACCCTCAGGTCCTCAGTAAACCACGGCGACCTGAGGAGCCTTCGCCGAGGGAGCGGACACCACAAAGCCATCTGGTCAATGGCCTCTGTCAGCAAAGTGTTCCATAAAGCCATGAGGACATCCAGTGGGTGGCCATCAAGATCAGAGGGGAACAGGGATTGGGCCTCCAGGAGCATATTATGCCAGTGCTCCACTCTCTGCACTGGCTGCTGGTGGTTTTCCGGGCCTGATTTAAGGTGTTGGTTTTAACCTATAAAGCCCTAAATGGTCTGGGCCCTGCCTATCTGTGAGACTGCCTCACTCCCCGCGTCCTTGATTGGCTCCTGCTGTCGTCCAGGGATGCCCTGCTCGAGGTCCCCTGAGTTTCTCGGGTGGCCACGCAGGAGATGTCATTCTCAGTGGCCATGCTGCACCTATGGAACTCCCTTCCAGTGGGGGCCCAGCTGGCCCCGGACCTCCCCTCTTTTCGGAAATGTTGCAAGATCTGACTGTTCCGCCAGGCATTTGGTGGAGGAGAGGGGTGATGGGTGGAGGGGTAGGGGGTGAAGGGGTTGTTTTCTCTGCTTCCTCCTTTAATGATTGCTTTAATTTTCATTTTTTGTATTGTTGTAAGGCGCCCCGAGCTGCCTGTGGCAGGAGGGGCGGGGTAATAAGTTTTTAAAATAAATAACTCCCCAAGAACATTCCAGAACCTTTCAGGTTCCATTAGTCTCTGTGGGCGAACCATCCAAATGGGTTCTACACCTCTCCGGGAGACGTGCTCGCAGGAGATAACGATCCGTCCATGACAAGGGATCTGCTGTCACCTCTTCCAATAATGGATTCTCCGCCTCAAGGCCGGTGCAAAAAATCAGGTCCAAGGTATGCCCCCCATCATGCATTGGGGCTGTTGACAACTTGGGACAGGCCCATGGTGGCCATGAACTCACGCTCTGCACCGCCAAGGCCAGCATCAGCGTGTATGTTGAGGTCCCCTCGTCAGTGCAAGGATAGCCAGTTGGGAAGGAGGCTCCATATGCTGGACATGAGTCTCGCTCATCTCCTTCTTTCCTGGATAGTATGCAAAGTAGCTAGGCAGGAAGAAGATGAGCAGGACTTGCAGCCAGCATGTGGAGCAGCCGGGTAGGAAGGGAGCTCTGCATGCCGGCCTCAAGCCCTGTTTGGTTCCCTCCTTGTGTGCAGAGCCTCCTTTCCTGGCTGGGGACTCCTGCAATAAGATATGTATTACCCACATGGTATTCCACCTCTGCTGTGGCAGGGCACCAGCAGCCCGGGAACATGTGTTCACAGTTGGAGATGAGGTAATAAAACACCAAGGCTGCTTTTAGCCGAGTGGGTCACTGTTGTGCGACCCGCTCGTGCGATATTTCAAAATCCCGCAACACGGGATTACACGAGATGGAAGTAGGGGATCATGTGCATGAAAGGCGGTCACACATTATTTGCCGACTGCGAATTAAGTACCTCACACATTGAAGAAAGGAAATTGGGGGGAAATTTCAATGTGTAATGAAATCTTACTTTTACACATTTCCTTTACTTTTACTTGGTTTAAAGAAAGGTCTTGGAGAATAGGTCCATTAACAGCTATTAGCCAAGTAGATTACGAGATGGGAACTTCTTACTGTCAAGAGCAGGGAGTGATCAGCAGGGAATGGATTTCCCATTGTGACTGCTGGGACTTCTCCCATGCGACTGGGATTGGCTGCTGTTGGAGACAGGATGCTGGGCTTGATGGACCATGGTCTGACTCAGTATGGCATTTCTTATGTTCTTTTTGCAATTACTTTGAAGCACAAAGAGAGAGTGTGTACTCCTATTTTTTCCAGGAGTATATATTTGTCTTCCTACTCCTGACTCCTGATAACATTAGTTTAGTGCGCTTCATGGGTGATTGATTCAGAAGTAAAAGCAATTTAAGGTGCAGGCGCAGCTACACTGAAGTATCTGTTCATCAGAACTACCCTGAAGAAGGTACTTGTGTCCACAAAAGTGTTTGTGAGAACAAGTGGAAACCATCTTGTTTTGCTCTGTAGTTTTTATTGAAATGGTGCTATGGACAACTATGCAATGCAATTCCAAGTCCTGATAACCCATTTGCTTTTTCCCTTTTGGTTTTTATTTATTTATTTATTTATTTATTTAAAAGATGGTTCTCAAGGTGACCGTCAGTTATCCTAGTGATATCAAGATAATTATCATGCAATAGAAGATTTCTAGTTGGGGAAAGATATCACAGGGAAGCTGCAGTGTGAAGCCTGTCTACTGATAAAAAGGCATTTCTAATCTGAAAGCCTTTCATGCTTCAGTCTGGAATTGAAAAATACCCACACATTAGTTTGACCTCGCAATTCACCAGAGAACAATAACAGAATCAATGCTCATTTGAGTTTTGGAAAAGCACTGAGGCGTTTTCTAAATTAATGTATGCAAAGCTAATTAAAACTAACAATAGAAATCATATAGCTTTTAAGTAGGGGACATTAAAATGAAGATACAACATAGTATCCTAATAAAAATAAAATCTGTAATTTTGCATAGCTTTAATAGTCCTGTTAAGTCCAACTGCTCAAAGATCATGTCAGACCCCAAAAGGTGAGATTGTTTTTTTAAACTTGTTTTTACATAACATTGTCTTCCTTTTTGTTGTTGTTGAGGATTTGGGATTGGCAGTTTCCCCCCTAATCTGTGATAGTTTCAGGTAGCAACATTTTTTCAGTGGACTTGGTTACAGGGAGTAGCAGAATTATTACTCCCCTCCTAACTTGTGGGGTGATAGTTTTTCCTTATTTTCATCACCATTCCAATTTTCTCTCCCATCCTTGCCCTCTTTCCTTCTCCTGCACTGCAGTTCTCTGCTTCATCTACAATCACCCTTAAACTCCATCCCAAAGTCTTCTCTCCCATTTTTGGTCCATGTATTTTTCCTCTCCATTTCTGAGTTTTCAGGGTTTTTTTTCTCAGTCTCATACTTCTATATTAGAGTGAGCTAGTCTGGCCAGCTAATATCCTGGGTGAGATGAAGGTAGGGATTACTTAGAAGAGTGCTTCTCTCCCTTAAGGAGGGAAGCACAGGTAAAGAAAGGAGTGACTGGAGTAGGCTTTGTCTGGAAGAGGTCATATTCTGGAGGCAATGTGAAACTTTTTTTTTTGGCAATGCATTTGGCAGGCAGGGTTAAAGGTTAAGGTGGGAGGGTTTGGGGGTGAAGGTAGGTTCTTTTTTGAAAGAGGTTTTAAAGGGGGTTTATTGAATGTTTGTTTTGTTTTTATTATGTTTTCACTGTGTGTTTTCATTTCCCCTGAACCTTAGGAAAAGGGAGGGTTAGAAGTTTGAATGAATGAATGAAATATGCCTAGATCTTTAAACA
Organism: Sphenodon punctatus; assembly: GCA_003113815.1. Lineage (NCBI taxonomy): Eukaryota > Metazoa > Chordata > Lepidosauria > Sphenodontia > Sphenodontidae > Sphenodon > Sphenodon punctatus. The sequence goes on from QEPC01000531.1 coordinate 4,249,795, forward strand.
AGAGGATCCCAGACTCTGGGTCATGACCAGAAATGGGACTGTGGTATCTGCAGCTTCCTTCCTCCCTTCCTTTTATTGATTAATTATTATTATTAATTATTATTATTATTAACACACATTTATATAGCACCAGCAGTGTACCTGGCACTTTACAAAGTAATGGAATAGACACGGTCCCTGCCCCTAGGGCTTACAATTTGAGAGACGGGATCTGGGGAGAGACATAGGAAGGGGAACAGAGGGAGAGACAAGGGTTCTAACATTCATGAAGATGCGAGGTCTCAGGTGCACGTACTTGACTTGGTTACATTACGAATGACAGCAGGCAGGTACATGTGGCAAGGATAAGGGTAAACAGACCGTAGGCATAGGATATAGTGGATCAGCAGGATAAAGGGTTAGACAGAGCAGAGCGAAAGAGGTGAGTTTTAAGGAGAGATTTGAAGGTATGAAGGGAGGGGGCAAGGCGGATGTGGACAGGGAGGGAGTTCCAGGCATGGGGGGCAGCAAGTGAGAAGGGACGAAGGCGCTTAGGGGAGCAGGGAAGGCGTGGAAGGGTGAGAGAAGGGACAGAGGAGGAGCGAAGTGCACGGGCTGGAGTATGGAGGGCGATAAGTGCAGAGAGGTAGGGGGGAGCAAGGTTGTGAAGAGCTTTATAGGTGAAGACTAGGAGCTTGTGCAGGATTCGTTCAGGAAGGGGAAGCCAGTGAAGCGAAGAGAGGAGGGGCTGCACATGGTCGAAGCGACTGGCGAGGTAGATGACCCTGGCAGCAGAGTTTTGGACAGAGATGAGGGGAGAAAGGTGAGACCGGGGAAGGCCAGTGAGAAGGAGGTTACAGTAATCGAGGCGAGAGATGACCAGAGCATGAACAAGAGTTTTGGCAGACGAGACAGAGAGAAAAGGGCGAATCTTAGCAATGTTATGGAGGGAGAAGCGACAGGATTTAGCAACAGAGTCAATGTAGGGTTTAAAAGAAAGGGCTGAGTCAAAGATGAAGCCTAGGCTACGGGCTTGGGGGACAGGCAGGATGGTGACTCCATCAATAGTTATTGACAGTGAGGAAGGAGAGGAAGGATGAGGGGGGAAGATAAGGAGTTCAGTTTTAGCCATGTTGAGTTTGAGTTGATGTTGAGACATCCAGGTAGAGATGTCAGAGAGACAGTTGATGAGACGAGTTTGAACAGAGGGAGAGAGAGAAGGGAGTAGAGAGATAGAGTTGAGTGTCATCAGCATAGAGGTGGTATTGGAAACCAATGGGAGGCAATGAGTTTGCCTAAGGATGAGGTGTAGATAGAGAAGAGGAGAGGGCCAAGAACAGAGCCTTGAGGAACACCAACTGGGAGGGGAAAGGAGGAGGAAGTGGAGTTGGAGAGAGACACATTAAAGGAGTGGTCAGAGAGGTAGGAGGAGAACCAGTTAAAGACAGAGCCGCAAAAGCCAAGGGAGTGAAGGGAATCCAGCAAGAGTGAGTGGTCAACAGTATTGAAGGCAGCAGAGAGGTCAAGGAGGACAAGAATGGAATAAAGACGTTTAGATTTAGCCACCAGAAGATCGTTGGTGATCTTAGCGAGAACAGTTTCAGTAGAATGAAGGGGGCAGAAAGCAGATTGGAGGGAGTCAAGGGAGGAGTTGGAAGATAGAAAATCAAGGCAGCGGGAGTAGACAACACGTTCAAGCAGCTTGGAAGCAAAAGGAAGGCGTGAGACAGGATGATAGCTAGAAGGGTCAGAGGGGGCTTTCTTTCTTTCTTTCTATCTTTCTTTCTTTCTTTCTTTCTTATAGAGCCACGGGAGCTTGGACCATCTGTTTTAATGCATGGACATTCTATTGCTATAAAATCAGCATCATTTATCTCATTTGTCTGAAATTTCATGTCAAAATTTCATGCAAATCAGATGGAAAAAAAAGTTACAGCAGTTTGAAATTCAGAGTCAACACAGCCTGAGGCAGCAATTATAGGGAATCAGACTTCAGTCCTGTTAGAAACAATGTGCAGCTAAATGAACCTAAGACGTTCTCTTTACCAACTGCAAAGTCTGTAGGGAAACAGCTGTCTTAGGTCACTTTTAGACATGAGCAGGGCACTTGTGGTGTGAAATCCCGTGGCATGTAAAAATCCCACGGGTGGGATTTAGAGGAGACTTCTCGCGCATTACAGCTACTCGCGCATTCTTTTAAAACCATTGACTAGATACCTCGGTTGGTGGCCATTTTGAGAAATGGAAAAAGTGAGGATGCTAGAAGTTGATATGAGAAGGCCAAAACAAATCCTTCCAGATTAAATAAGTTACAGATTGAGTCTGACATCTCAGCTTCTGTTCTGGCAGAACCAAAGTGCAGCTGTTGAGGATGGAACAAAAGATGCTGGCACTGGGGTTCCTGAGTTGTGTAGGGAAGATTAAGTCGGTGATTCTGTATTGTCATCTCTCCCCATCACCTCTCAGTCTTCACAGAATCCACTTCTGTCCCAAGGCCATAAGTGAGCAAATAAGGAAGAGAAAATTGGGTCCCCTGAATAGGAGAACGTGAGAGACAAAGATCTGTTCTTCCTAGATACACAGACTCTGCCCCAATTAACAACACTACTAAGACACAGACTATGCTCCCCAGCTACAAACCCCTCCCCACTGAGAGACAGACCCTTGTTCTGTGATTTGCTATCCTCAATGTTGGGAGGCATACATGCTTGCTTTTGTCTTGCGTTGTGTGCAGAAGTTCATCATTTTTTTGCCTATGGAAGGAATGCACCATCTTTAATCTTCCTGTCAGTTAAGGTACCAGGAAACTCTTCCCCAATGGATTTGGATGTAAGTTTTCTTGCAAGAATTTACACACCAGTTTTGCAGAGCATTGAAATCTCTCAGTGCTTTGTTTATGCTTTCCTGCCATTTCAGGTTTTCTTTTCAGCTTTTCACATTCTTCATGAGTTGAAGCTCTGTGCTCAGAAAAGAACTTTTGCATTCATTAGGTAAAACCATCCTGAAGCTGGAAGAGATGAATGGAAAGTAAACCAAACTTTTCCAAAACAGCTTCTTGGACCAGCCTCAATGGGCCTTGTGGTGAGCTCTTTAAAGGAGTGAATTTAATCTGAATCACGGGGAGGCTCTGCTTACATGTGTGGAGCTGAGATGCTCAGGCACAGAATGGAAGAATCAAAAACAGCTCTTTGACTTTCTATATTCAAAGGTTTTTGCAGCACCTGCATTAAATGTTCTATGGCAAGGGTCAGGGGTGTAGTTGGGTGGGAATGGCCCCCCTGTTGGGGCACTTAATTCCAGTGTGCATATGCATTATGAAACCACTGTTCTGTAAACAGTATGGTCTGTACCTGTCACTCAAATGACAAGTTCTGTTAACAATATATTTATGCAATCTCCCTTCATTTTCATATTCATTAGCTTGGCTGTAATGTCATCCTACTATAAAAGATCAGTCTGGAGTCCACCTCCTTTGTAACCCTCCTCTCTTCCTCATGTGTAGCCAGGGTTTCCAGGCTTGGTCTGGTAGCAGCGCATCTTCCGGCCTTGCCTTTAAATAAACATATCTTTCTTATTGGCTGCATTACCTCAAGTCTCTTGTCTCATTCCTGGAGAAGGGAGGAAGAGCTGGGCCTTGGGCCAGAGGCACCCGTACAACAACTCCTGCATCAGCTGCAGTTGAGATGGAAGTCAGATCTGCATTTCAAGATTAGGGGTGAAAACCCAGATAGAAGCCTACATTCTGGATTAGTTACTGCTTCACTTTATTTCATTTAACTAGGTCTGGAAGGCACTATACAAGCCAAAATTATTCTCTGTCTAGAATATTGATAAGATTTTTCTTGTATTTAAAATGGAAATCTCTCTCACCATTAAAATATTTGACTCCATCCACTTGATTTTTCTCCTCCTGGATGTTCCAGAATTTCAAGGACATTTGGATCTATTTATTTATAAAATTTTGATACCGCGCCCCTCCTGACACAGCAGCTTGGGGCGGCTTACAATAGCAAATAACAATAAAACATTAAAACACATAAAACAACTCCTAGCAAGGAGGATTTAAAAAAACCCTTCCCCCCCAATCAATTCCCCCCACCCTTCACCCATCTCCCCTGTCAAACGCCAGGCAGAACAGCCAGGTCTTACAGCTATGTTGAAAAGAGGGGAGATCTCGGGTCAATTGAGCTTCCATCAGAAGGGAGTTCCACAGCCACGGTGTGGCCACTGAGAACACCCTCTCCATCGTGACTCCCTGGAAGACTCAGGAGATCTCGAGGAGGGCACCCCTGGATGACTGCAGGGGCCGATCTAGGATCCGAGGGGTGAGACAGTCCTGCAGATAGACAGGGCCTAGGCCATTCAGGACTTTATAGGCAAGCACCAACACCTTGAATCGGGCCTGGAAGACTACAGGCAGCCAGTGCAGAGATCGAAGAACCAGTGTGTAATATGCTCACAGCGGGCCAATCCCACCAAGAGGTGGGCTGCTGCGTTCTGCACCAGCTGCAGTCTCCGAACCGTCACCATGGGTAGCCCCATGTAGAGTGCGTTACAGTAGTCCAGTCTAGAGGTGATGAAAGCATGGATGACAGTGGCCAGGTCAGAGATATATGGCCTAAGCTGTCGCACCAGATGTAATTGGCAAAAAGCACTCCTTGCCACAGCTTCCAGCTGGACATCCAAGTGGAGTTGCAAATCTAGGAGCACACCCAGACTCCGCATCTAGGGGACCAACAGAGGACAAACCTCATCAATAATGGGGGCCGCCATCTCCATTGCCTTGCCCACCAGCATCACCTCCATCTTGTCAGGATTCAACCTAAGTCGATTAGCCCTCATCCAGTCCCCCACAGCTGCCAAACACTGAGTAAGCGCTGAGACTGCCGGGCCTGGGTCTGATGAAAAGGAGAGGTAAATCTGGGTGGTGTCCGCATACTGATGACACCTCATTCCAAGCTCCCTGACCACCTCGCCGAGCAGCTGCATGTACATGTTAAACAGGAGAAGGGGACAGAACAGAACTACACGAGAGGTCTCAATATGATGAAAAATAATCCCCAAGCACCACTCGCTGAGTTCTTCAGGCCAAGAAGGAACAGAACCATTCAAGAACCATCCCATCCACCCTGGCATGGTCTTGCAGGCGCATCATCAGCGTCTCATGGTCAACGGTATCAAATGCAGCCGACAGATCTAATAGAATCAGCAGGGTTGAACAACCCTGACATAATTCCCGGTGTAGGTCGTTGACCCACGTCATAAGCACAGTCTTGGTGCCATAGCCCAGACTGTGAAGGATCAAGAAAACCAATGCGATCCAGATACTCCTGTACCTGTTAACCCACTACCTGCTCAATAACCTTCCCTAAAAAGGGAAGGTTAAAGACAGGCCAATAGCTGGCAAGGGAGTCAATGTCAAGTGATGGTTTCTTGAGAAGAGGCTGCATCACTGCCTCTTTGAGACAGTTCAGGTCTCTTCCCTCCCAAAGGCAGGCATTGGCCAACCCGGCCAGCAACGGTCCCAATGTCTCCCGGCAGCCTTTAACTAACCAGGATGGGCATGGATCTAATTCACAAGAGGTGGCCCTGACCTCCCCAAGAACATTCTCTGCATCAGTGGCTGTCACCAGCTGAAATTGATCCCACAAACTCGGACAAAGTGGGGCTTCCATAACTTCTGGTTCCCCTAGTGTAATAAGCGCGACACCAAAGTTGTGGTGAATGAGTGATTTTTATCCACAAAATAATCCACAAACATGTCACAGTGAGCACTAGATGACTCCACACCCAGGTGGAGGGAGGCCAGACTGACCAGCCCCCACACCACCTGGAAAAGCTCTGGTGGATGTGATTTTGTGGATGCTATGAGGGTAGCGAAAAACTCTTTACTACCTGCGTAGCCACAGCATAGGCTCATAAACTAGCTCTATGATGCAATTGGTCGGGTTCAACACGCAAACAACGCCACCGTCACTCCAACCACCGACCTTCTCACTTCAGAAAACCAAGGAGGCCTGCGGTGGTGTCGCCTGGGAAGTGGACGCCTAGGAGCCATATGATCAATGGCCCCTGTCAACAGAGTATTCCATAATGCCACGAGGTCATCAATGAGATGGTCATCAAGATCAGAGGGTATCTTACCCAAAGCATTCCAGAACCTCTCTGGTTCCATCAGTCTCCGGGGGTGAACCATTCAAATTGGTTCTACACCCTTCCAGGGGCAGACATGCACCAGGAGAGAGGCCTGAAAGAGTTAGTGATCCATCCATGACAAGGACACAGCTGATATCTCCCCCATTAACGGAACCCCCACCTCAAGGCTGGTGCAAAACATGAGGTCTAAGGTATGTCACCCCTGAGGCGTCGGGCCAATGACCATCTTGGACGGGTCCATGGTGGCCATGCACTCATGCTCTGCACTCCAAGTTTGGCATTGGCATGGATATTGAAGTCTCCCAAGACTAATATTTTTGGGGACCACAACACCACCTCGATACCAACTCTGCTAGAGCATGTAGGGAGGCTGCCATGCACAGGTAGGTCCATGATATACAAGAAGCACTCCCAGTCTGTCTCCTGCCAATTCGATCACCAGATAGAGACCCTCAATATCCAATATGGATTGCATCAGATACCTCCGAACAGACCATGACTCCCTAAAAATCATGGCTACACCACCACTCCATCCCTCCACCTGTGGCTGATGCTGCACGGAATATCTGGATGGAACAAGATTGGCCAAAATAGGCCCCAACTCAGTGTCCAGCCAGATTTCTGTAATACATACCAGGTCGGCTGCATGGTCCAGGATCAATTCCTGGACAGTTGTCGACATATTGACCACCGACCTCGCATTCAGCAGCATCAGAGCAAGGCTCTCTGATCATGAACCACCTGCCCAGTTGCTTTGGGGGGCAGTGAGCGGGACAGGTAACAAGCACCTGTCCCACCTCACTGATTTAACATCCCCCCAATGGGGCCATATTTCCCCAGTCCCATCATGACCCTAATGGCCGTGTCCCTCCCCCCGGCTGGCTCCAACCCTGGACCCCATCCAGCTGTCCCGCCTTGGCAGCGGGAGAGACCGCCCATCCCGCCCCCCCTCCTCCCCCCTCTTTTCCCATCCCCAACCAACCTCGATATCTTCCCCTCACAGGGAAATACCTAAGTCCCTTAAAGGAACCCCCTCCTCTCACCAAAAGGACCTCACCCTAACCCAGTCTCTCTCCTCAATAACCAAAGTTAACCCTCCTAAAAAACATAATCAATAACCTCCCAATCCCCACACCTTCCTCCCAACAGCTTATTACTTCCCCCAAATTTAGTCACTGAATTTGAGTTTCTCTTTTTCAAGTGAATATTTTGCTTTGCATGTTTTCAACCAGAGTGGGCAACGCTGAGAATCCCACGTGTTCTCTCAGCCCCATGTGAGATTTCACGGAGATTTTCAAGAATCTCAAATATGTGCTGCAAAATGGCTGCCATGGCCTTTTCTGTGCATGTGTCTGGCCCCCAGCAGTCATTCTATGCATAAACACAGTGTTATTTGAGTCTTCTTGAGAAACTCGTGAGATTTTTGATGCCCTTAAAACACTCTGTGCATGTACAAAATGGCTGCTGGGAACCACGTATGTGCAAAAATGGCCATGGCAGCCATTTTTCAAAGCACATCTGAGCTTCTCAAAAATCTTGGCAATATCTTGTGACCAGCATGCACGGTGCTGGTTTTTGGCCGCATGAGTAAGTGTCAAGAATCGGCTGATTCTTGACCTGTTCTTGTCCCTTTCTTGTACTCGCAAATCTCAGCGACAAGCTGATTCTCACTGAGATTTAGTGAGAATGTGAGGGTGAGTTTTAGCCTTTAAAATTAGTACAAGCCCCAGGGACTGCATAGAAGTTGGAAAGTGGGAGTGCTAAGGGATGCACCCAAGAAGGGGAGGGTCCTGATCATGAATTTCTCCCCTATCTCTGAGTGCATGCCTTCATCTCTGCATCCTCCTACCCCTGAGCTCAGTCTTCCAGTGCTTGGGGATTATGAGCTGGATCCAGGGGCCAGATTCAGGAACTGGAAAGGGCCAAATAAAAACTAGCTGCAGGCCCTACTGGGTCTGCAGGCCTGAGGTTCCCCACCCCTCTTTCAAAGCTAACAAAGTAGGTTATTTTCAGGGTATGGAGGCGGTGGGGCCCACAGGGGGGTGACTCAGGGTGCCCAGGAGGTCACGCTTCCCACAACCCCAGGACCTGTGTCTGTAGAGCCTTCCCCTGCTTGCAGTCTGCTGAGCCAGCGATTACCTGATGAGAGAGAGCTGTGGTGCTCTGAGCACCTGCAGCTGAAGCGAGGGCGGGGTCTGAAGCAAGGCACATAAAAGAGGGCCATTGGGCTCTCTCCTTGCTGGTGACCAGAGCTTCTTGGTTCCTGTGATCTGGCCTGTGTGTTGGTAGTTGGAGAACCTGTGGCTTGCTAGAATCCCTTCTCATTCCCTGTTCCTGCGTGACGAGTGCTGTGTGTGGTGAGTGATTGTGTTTGAGTGGTGTGTGCTTCTATCTCCCTTGCTGTTGACCTTTCATGCCTTCCTTGTGTGGTTGCCCTAATCCCTCCCTGCTCCCCTTGGGGGTTCCCAGGGCCTGGGGTCCCTACCCCCTCCTCACTTGTTTCCCCTCCTGGGTCCTCTGTATGTGTGGAGAATCACTATAATCCAGGGTGTGCTTATCTCCGGTAAGCCCCCTGATGAATGGCGGCTGGGTCAGGTGACTTTTAGCATACAATTGATCCCACAGTGATACACCATACTGAGGGCTCCTTTAACACTACTAGTGTGCATCTGCGAGCGGGGTTTGTGTACTTGTGGTGTGTGCCCCCTCCTTCGGTCCTGTTTCCCCTTGCTATCCCGTATTCCTCACAGTTATACGAGTAGGCAGAGTTAGCATTTTAATTCGGAACTTTTGAAAGGCAATCATACTCTTGAATAGTTTATTTATTTATTTATTTTATTTTATAAATTTTTACCCCGCCCCTCCTGCCATGCAGCTCGGGTCGGCTTCCAGACATTAAAATACAATAAAATAAATTTTAAAATTATCATAAATATTATAAAATATTAAAACAGGGCTAAGATCCAACTAAAAACCAAAAATAGGTGGGGGAACTAAAAACGACCACCCTACTCACCCTCCCTCCCAAAGGCCTGGGCAAACAGCCAGGTCTTACAATTTTGCCAGAATGTTAACAGGCTAGGTGCCAGGCGAGCTTCCTCTGGAAGGGAGTTCCATAGCCGCGGCCCCACTACTGAGAATGCCCTCTCCATTGTGGGCCCCCGCTTAACACGGGGGACCTCCAGGAAGGTACCCCCGGCAGACCGCAGGAGTCGTTCTGGGGTGTTGAGGGCGAGGCGGTCCCTAAGGTATGAGGGGCCGAGACCGTGTAGGGCTTTATAGATCATCACCAACACCTTGAACTTGGCTCGGCATGCTATCGGCAGCCAGTACAGAGCTCAGAGCACAGGTGTAATATGCTCCCGGCAGCCCGTCCCCATAAGAAGACGAGCCACCGCATTCTGCTCTAGCTGCAGCCTCCGAACCAAGAACAAGGGAAGCCCCACGTAGAGCGCGTTACAGTAGTCGAGCCTCGAGGTGATGAAGGCATGGATGAGGGAGGCCAGGTCCGGGCCGGAGACATA
>QEPC01000531.1:4269467-4285603 GCA_003113815.1 Sphenodon punctatus
GGGAGCCAACCCACTAGTCTCCCCTCCCAGGGAACCCAGAATGCCTGACTCCCAGCCCCCCCCCCATGCTCTAACCCACTAGCCTCCCCTCCCAGTTCTCTGGAGGCTGGGAGCCAGGCATCCTGGGTTCTCTGGGAGGGGAGGCTAGTGGGTTAGAGTGTAGGGGGGTGGGGCTTGGAGCCAGGCATCCTGGGTTCTCTGGGAGGGGAGGCTAGTGACTTGCAATGAGGCCATGTTATATCTTCAGCCTAGTCATGATATCTATCATTTCCACACAGGCCCCCTAGCAACTTTCCTGCTGTGGATCAAGGCCAGCCTCAGAGCTTGAGACACCAGCAGTAGCAGGTAAGCAAAGCAGCAAGAACAGGTAAGAGACAGCAGCACAGTCCTGGGAAGGATGTGACTGCCAACTTTGTTGGTGGTGTTTCCTTTATATTTCTGTACAATTGTACAGAAATGTACAGTGTATTGTATGTATTGCGTAGTGTATTGTATTGTAGAGTATATTGTATTTGCGGTAATTTTTCAGTTCTGTAAATTGCTCTAATATGCTGTAAATTGCTCTAATATTGCCTTAATATTCAATAGTGTAGATATTGGAATTCTGGTATCAATTGTCCCCTTAGTCTTGCCTTTGCTAAGCTAATCCTGAGTGGTAGGAATGTTGTGTGAGAAGGCAGCTGTGCGTTAGCAGAAAGGGTGCATTCCTTCAAGGCTGTTACTTAATTGTGTTCCAGTGCAGCATTACTACAGGTGCAAGGAATGACACCATAATATTCAATAATGTAAATATTGGAAGTCTGGTATCAATTCTCCCCTTAGTCTTCTCTTTGCTAAGTTAAACACAGGGCCTGTGGAATACTAGTGCAGCTGGTGTAGGAATGAAAAAGTCTTACTGTAGGATGCATAGCAAGGGACAGAGTGATTTTTGGTTGGTGGCCACTGAGCACTGAAACGGAGTGATTTGAGGAGCCAGAGCACTGAAATGAGGGCCAGTACCCCCACCAGTGGCAGTCTCCCCCCTGAAAGCCCCCCATAACCTCCCACTCACCCCCGCTGGGCTGTTGAGGATCTGAGTCTGGGGACTCAGCTCTGATAAGCCCCAAATCTGGTGCACTCTGCCCGCCCCCAAGCCATGCCCCCTTGGCCCATTTCCGGAGCGCCGGCAGCTTTGCCGCTGGCATAGGGCCACTAAGACTATATTTTCCCGGGCCACTTTGATTTCCCAAACCGCCCTTGGACTCACACCATAATGGGTGACGGAGGAAATAGGTCACAGCGTGAAGCTGCCATCAGGCTTAGGATTGCAGCCTAGGGAAGTAAACAGGACACTGCTGAGTTGCATACATTTGTTCGGTTTATGGAAATATATTCAAATTTACAATAAACTTTTGGCGAGTTTCAAGACTTGGCTAAATACAAAATACCAGCAACAAAAAGAAAGCTAGGATAAGGTTCCCAGCTCATTAACCCCAGGATCTCAGCATACAACACAGCTTCATATGTCTCCTTATGGGGGCCGGTCGCAAGGAGTGCATGACACCAGTGCTATGGGCTCTGCACTGGCTGCCTATAAAGTACTGGGCTAGGTTCAAGGTGCTGGTTTTAACCTTTAAAGCCCTTCACGGCCTGGGCCCTGCTTATCTGTGGGACCACCTCACTCCCCATGTGCCCGTGCGACCCTTGAGGTCATCCGTGGGAGCCTTTTTGGAGGTTCCCCAGGTGAGGCGGGTGGCCACCGATGTTAGATCTTTTTCGGTAGCCACCCCTGTGCTGTGGAATTCGCTCCTGGAGGAGGCTTGGTTGGCTCCCACTCTCCTGCTGTTTCGGCGTGTATGTAAGACCTGGCTGTTCCGTCAGGCTTTAGGCGAGGCGTAGGGGTGGGGTGGGGGGTGGGGTTTCCCCCCACATATTGTAATTTTTAATTGTTTTTTAAAAAATTATATTGTTTTTATTGAATGTTGTTCACCACCCCGGGCTGCCCTGAGGGCAGGAGGGGCGGGATATAAATTTTAAATAAATAAATAAATATAACAAACACGTCCCTGACCTATAGTTCTCTGATTTCCAGACATTTGATGTCTGGATCATTTATCAACTCAGGTACCAGACAAAGACTCCCAATCCCTAGACTGTGCAGGTGAAAGCCAAAAAGGTAGCAACCCTCACAGGTTTATGAATGAATATACTTGGGGACCTGTGTTCATTTTGTTTTCTTTATAAACACATGAACATGGGTCCCTGAATTATATAATGCAGGACCTCTGTGCACCTGGCCCCAGAGAATGACTATTATCAGACATTAGACCAGGTACGGTTTCAGGATTGAATATGGACAGTCCTAAATGTATACCCAGTTGAACAGATGTATCAGATACTGGGTAACTTCTCAAATATGCAGTGGTTTACAGTGGTAAACAGCTGGTACGACAGAAGTGGAAAGGAGGATTCAAGTAGCAATAGCTGGAGTGGTAGTGGCAGGTTCCTGGGAGTGGTGGTGACAGCTGGAGCAACAATTCAATTCAATTAAATTCAATTTATTTCGTAAAATAAATGCCATAACTTAAAAAGTTGATGGCTATAGCAACAAGACTATGTCCACACAACACAAAATACAAAATAGATTTTACAAAATTAAAACAACTTTTATATCGCCGTCTCTCATGTAGTCCTTACAATACGATTTACAATACTCCCATATCTCCACCAACTCTCTAATTATCCATCTATAGAAAGGGAAGATACTAGGCGACCCCATTACATCAAACGTCCAGCACCTCCTCCTCCACCCTTCTAACCAGGCAGCCACAACGACAGTCATTCATTACTACATTCCCAAAAGCGGCAACAGCCTGGGTTAAATCTGAGTCTCTATTATTCAAAGAAAATGTAATCATTTTAGCTAATGGAAATCTCAGCTGAAGTTGGCCAGAAATCCGCAACATCTTTACTCTTGCACTCTCATACTTCGGGCAGGTAAAAAGAATGTGCTTCACTGGCACTTGCATAGTGCAGGATACACAACACCGTTCGTGCAGTGGGACCCCTCTGTATCTTCCCTCCAAAACTGTGGAAGGAAAAACACCACAACGCAGACATGTAAAAGCACGCCTGAGAGAGAATTTAGGCCAGGCTACTAAGTAGCTAGAATCGTATAAAGGTCTAAATGGAATACTATAAGAGGGATTGACCCTCTGAGCCTGAATCATACTTGCATCTATTTGAAGCTGTTGGTCAGCGAGTCTCTGCTTTACTATGATCATTGCCTGCTTAAGGTTTAATGACAACAGCCCATCCCGGGAAAGGCCCAGCTTCCCTATAATCACCTACAGTCGCTCAACCCAAGGGTGCAGCAACCCTTCATCCCATGCTCGCCTCAGAAGGGAGTTCTCATCTGCTGGTAAAAGTTCCACTTTTAACCAATAACGGGCCAGGGCTTGGACAGCAAAAACTTTTAATGGGGAACACTCTGCCTCCACTCTCAACAGTACCTGGGGTGTCCCTAATGGAACCCCTAAGATGGCCCTTAAAAAACCATTTTGGATTGGTTCCAACAACTCCAAAAAGTCCAGGCCCCAGGCCGGAAATGCATACAGCATTTGAGTTATTACTTTAGCGCTAAATAGGCGCAAGGCTGGGAGAATTAAACAACCCCCTTTGGTGAAATAAAACCCCCGAATAGCACTCACTGTTTGCAGAGCTTGATTCTTAATAGCAATCCACTGATCATGCCAGCGAGGAGAATTTGAAAAGGTCACCTCCAGATATTGAAATCTATCGACTTGGGATATCTGATGGTTCCCAATCCGCCATCTATGAGTTATGCCATGTTTCCTACGACGTATTACCAAAACTTTGGTTTTCTCAAAGTTGATTGTCAGACCTTCATTAGAACAATAATCCCCCATCTGTTGCATCCCTCTGCGAAGCCCTACCACTGAACGAGCAATCAGAACTGTGTCGTCTGCATACAGCAGAGCAGCCACCTTCCTATCTCCAATAATTGGGGGGTGAGAATCCACCCCAAGTAGAAAGGAGGGGAGGTCATGCAGAAAGATGTTAAACAGAAGGGGGGCCAGCAAACAACCTTGTCTCACGCCCCTCTCCACCCTCACTTGGCGTGTCAACGCTCCTTCCCTGTTAAACCTGACCTGAAGAGAGTTGTTCTCATGTAACCGGACTAGCAAAGCTAAAAGTCTCGGCTCCATCTGCAGGGATCATAGTTTCTCCCACAGGCGGTACCTGCAGATGGAATCAAAAGCCATCCGCAGGTCCACAAAGCAAAGGTAGATCTTCGACCCCTGCTCCAGAGTCTTCCTAACCAGGTGCGCCAGGACCATAATATGATCCACCGTCGATCTACCCTTCTGAAACCCCACCTGCTCCGAACCTATTACACCCTTTTCTTCGAGCCAGCACTGAAGCTTATTCAATAGTAGCCTAGAGTAGAGTTTACCGACCAGACTAAGAAGACTGATTGGCCAATAATTCCTCGGGTCTTTAGGGTCCCCTTTCTTAAATATAGGTGCCACTATACTGTTTACCCACGCTCTGGGTATCTTCCCAGTGGCATTTATCGTTGTAAAGACTGGAGCTAAGAGTCCAGCCCACCACTCCAGGGCTTCCTTCAGGATCTCAGCTGTTATCATGTCCTCCCCTGGAGCCTTCCCACCCTTACAGCCAAAAATCAACTCATCAACCTCCTGTACAGAAACTGGAGGCCAGTGAGGGAAAGAGTCAAACTCATCAGGCTGAGGGCTGAATCACAACAGGGAAGGGGTTGAAAACAGATTTCCATAAAATCCTTCCCAGATTCCTGGCTCCAAATTAACCAGAGGTTCAGCCTTCACTCCCATCCTTAGTCGGCGAATATAGCCCCCAAACTGTGTAGAATTCCCATTTTTAGCTGCCTTCTCCAAACTAGCCCATTGTTGAGATTGAAATATTAGATGCTTGAAAACAATCAAGCATCGGTATCTGGTCCGAAGTTCTAAAAAGGAGGCCCTACCCATTCGCGATGGGTGGCATTTCAGTTGGTAGACTGATTGCCTTAAAGATGAGCATAACAACGGCAATCTTTATCAAACCACCCACCAGATTTCTCAGCACCAAGGGGGGGCAGGGCATTTACCGAATGCAAAAGAGGGCCAAGAAGGGAAAAGACCTGCTCAAAGCCCTCCAAAGCATCAACCGTCCCAGAACCATCGAGTGGCACAACTGCAATAAGCTAGGCTCGTTTATAAATTTCAGAAAACGCCGGGCCTCTATTGTTGTCCAGCGTCCTCTCCTATAAACAGCCCTCCCTCCCGAAGAACCGCACAGCCCATCCTCTAAAGCGGGGGTCGGCTGATTTTTTAGATCACACCAGACTAATCGTAGTGGGAAATGAGCGGTTTCCACACTGGGGATAGCCTCCAGGCTTGATATTCCGGATACTAAGGGAATTGAAATTAGAAAGAAATCTATTGTACTTGATCCCTGAGTTGAGTGGTAAGTATAACACCCCTCCTGATCCCCCTTCACCCTACCATTCAAAATGACTAGGTCCTGCTCAGCAATGAATCGTCTCATGGCTCTAGCATTGTTGTTAAGTACCATATCCTGTGCCCTACGTTTGGGGATTTCCGGGACATTTGGATGACAACCCACTCTTCCAGGGCCCTGCCAATCACCAATTCTTGAGTTAAAGTCCCCCCCCCCACAATGAAAGAGGCTACGGGGAACAGCTGGCTTGCATTATCCAGCCTACAACCAATTTTGTCCCAAATATCAGCTGAAAAAAAGGAAGAGGCAAGCGGAGGGATATAAACATTACCGATCAAAATTTCGAGACCTGAGGGTAGTTTGCAATAAAAAAGAGCAAAGTATGACTGGTACTTGTTTATTAGTTTAATAGACACCTTAAATGAATTCGCTATCACAAGGGCCAGCCCTCCGCTTGGATGACCTGCAACCCTAGACGGGGTCGCCTCAACCAAAATAATATTAAAACCTGTTAATTTAATACACTCCGAAGCCCATGTTTCCTGTAACAAGCAAAGATCCCATTCTCTCAATCTTTGGAGAAAATCCGGATCCTGGCAGCGAGCCCTCCAGCCTGAGATGTTCCAAGTTGCCATCTTAATCAAGGGGGTCTGTAGTTGTCATAAACTAGGGATGCCACTGACAGTCTCCACCCTTGAATTCATCAAATTTACGGGGGCCGAGACCCTGACCCGCGAGGAGTCCCTCCCTGTAGGGGGGGCAATATGCCATAAGGGGCACTCCGTCTAAGAGTCCGTGCGCCCAGACAGAAACTGGAGCAATCGCGGGGAAACAATCTCCACCGAACTCTCAGGGGGACAAGACCCACCCTTTGGTTGTAAATCAGCTGGATGGGAGTCTAACAGTTCGGCACAATCCTGGCCCAAAACCGATAGACCGGGGGCCAGTTCCACTAGGGTGCTAGCACCATTCTGGACCAACAAATGCTCGTCGTGGCTACTACCCAAAAGGTTTTCCACGAGGGGTTGAAAACTTGAAGCTACGGGAAGTGGAGTCCCTTTTTGAATCAAAGGGCCCCGATTCCTTCTCACTCTTGGCGGGGAGTTACCCACAAAGGTTGGGGTCCCCGATCTCAAGCAGGCTAGTTGTGAACATAGAAGTTCCAGACTAGATAGTAAATTTAGTTCAGAGACCCTTCCCTCCCCTGATCCCCCCAGGGGAAAAAGACCTCCGCATGGCAATACCTCCTGCTCATGCTTCTGGGGAGGGTAAGGGGACCCCTGGAGGATCACTGGGCCAGTTTCCATGCTTCTCCTGTCCCCACTCACCTCCCGGTGGGGGCTCCCCTGATTATTACTTGTATTTGGCTGGGTTGGAGATGGATTGCTCACTGGTAAAACCGGAGCATCCTTCTGAGATCTCTCCTCTCGGGTAACCATTCTTGCCTGAATCTGCCTAGCCTCTAAAGGGGCCGACTTATCATGTGTCAAAATATTACCTGAGCTAGATTGAAAAGCTTGAGAGGTAAACACAGACCTCTCTTCCAGGGATGCATTAGCAGCCCAAATAGCCTCAATAGAATCCTGCGAGGTAAACTCTACATTAATTACCTGCCTGTCTTTAGAGCATAAAAGTTACTCAACCGATTTAATATCATACCTAGTAATGGGAATGTATCGTAAAATTGGGTAATTCAGTAACAGCCTAAGATGTTCCGCTACATCCAAGACTGTGTTCCAAGCAGGGGGGTGCCTCCCCTGAAATGGCAAAATCGTCAAAATTAAATTGAGCAGAAGGGGGCTGTAAAGCGTCGGGTGCTCAGACAATGGTAACGCCCTATGATCAGGACTAAGATGACTGCAGGCAACTCTGTTTTCCAAGTGCTGTGATTGAACCTCTGATTGTGGCCTGTCCGGGGGGTTATTAACATAAATTGATGGCTTATGAACGGGGGGGGGGACCCTAGCAACTGCCCCCAACTCCACCTCCCTGAGACCGAGAGGGGGAGCCAACGGCTTACCCTCTACCTTCCCCCTTTTTGAAAAAACCAACAGGTCCAGCTTCTCATGAATCTGCCGGACCTGAGTACACATGTATCGCACCGAGTCGGCAGTTAAAGCCACATGGTTAGTTAACAAATCCATGAGGGGGGGATCACTCAGGAGAGCTCCCCTCCCCTCCCGAAGCTGGTCACGATGGACATTGGTTGGCGTAGAGTGTCATGAGGAGGAGACCAATCTCTCTTGAGAGATAGTGGTAGTGCTGGGGGAGGAGACATCGTGCCCCCACGCTTTACCATGTGGCATTCCGCAGGGTTCGATCTTGTCTCCGCTGTTGTTTAATATCTATATGCAGCCCTTGGGGGAGGTTATGAGAGAGTTCGGGGTGCGGTGTCACCAGTATGCTGATGATACTCAGCTGTATCTCTCTTTTTCGACTAACCCAGACCCTGCTATCTCGTTGCTATCCCAATGTTTGGAGGCCGTGGTGGAGTGGATGCGGCTGAGCAGACTGAAACTCAACCCCGATAAGACGGAGGTGGTGATGGTGGGGAGAGCAAAGGGGGTGGTGGCCCCCCTGGTTGTGGGGGTTTGCCCTCCTCAGCAGGTTTGGAGTCTGGGGGTCATACTGGATGCGGATCTCCGCCTGGAGCAGCAGGTGGAGGCAGTCACTAAGGCTGCCTTCCACCAGGTGTATCTGGTACGTAGGCTGCGTCCATATGTCTCCGGCCCAGACCTGGCCTCCCTCATCCATGCCTTCGTCACCTCGAGGCTTGACTACTGTAACGTACTCTACGTGGGGCTTCCCTTGTTCTTGGTTCGGAGGCTGCAGCTAGTGCAGAATGCGGCGGCTTGTCTCCTTATGGGGACGGACCGTCGGGAGCATATTACACCTGTGCTCCGAGCTCTGCACTGGCTGCCGATAGTGTGCCGAGTCAAGTTCAAGGTTTTGGTGATGATCTATAAAGCCCTACACAGTCTGGGCCCCTCATACCTCAGGGACCACCTCGCCCTCCGCGTCCCACAGCGGCTCCTGCGGTCTGCCGGGGGTGCCTTTCTGGAGGTCCCCCGTGTTAAGCGGGGGGCCACTATGGAGAGGGCATTCTCGGTAGTGGGGCCGCGGCTTTGGAACTCCCTTCCAGAGGAAGCTCGCCTGGCCCCTAGCCTGTTAACATTCCGGCGAAGTTGTAAGACCTGGCTGTTCGCCCAGGCCTTTGGGAGGGAGGGTGTTTAGGGAGGGGTATTTTAGCTCCCCCACCTACCTGGTATATTGGAATTTAGTCCTGTTTTAATATTTTATAATATTTATTGAATTTTAATGTTCTTATTGTATTTAATATGTTGGAAGCCGCCCCGGGATGCGTGGCAGGAGGGGCGGGGTATACATTTTAAAAATAAATAAAATAAATAAATCCTGTAAACTAGAATGCTGAGGTGGGGACTCCAAGACAAAGTCAGGCGGCATAGCCCCACCTCCATACTCCATGGATTGTTCCGCTGTAGGAGCAAAAAAGGATTCTAGCCGACGTTGTTTCGGTCTACTTTGAATTAAAGGTGATACCACCGACCGTTCTTGCAGCAGCCTCTTATTCAAGAGCATAGTGGTGGTGTTAACAGGCAGGCAAGAGAGGCTCAACAACAGAAACTACCAAAGAACAGAGGGAAGACAACAAGGAGAGAAAAAGCTCCAACCGCCCTGCCCACGGCCTGCATCTAAGGCTGCACGCACAAGGGCGCGCCCTTGTGTGCGCAGCCCTTAGGCACTGCCCGGGCGTGCGCATCCTGGTGCCGCCTCTGGCGGCAAACGTTCTTTTAAAGGTCTGGAGCACAGACAAGCACCGCCCTCTACTGCTCTCCCAGCTGTCAGAGGTCCTCGGGGATTGTGCAAGGTGTAGGGGCTCCCTCCCGGTGCCGTCTCCAGTGGCAAACGTTCTTTTAAAGGTCTGGAGCACAGACAAGCGCCACCCTCTACTGCTCTCCCAGCTGTCAGAGATCCTCAGGGATTGTGCGGGCGTAGGGGGTCCCTCCCGGCGCCGCCTCCGGTGGCAAATGTTCTTTTAAAGGTCTGGAGCACAGACAAGTGCCGCCCTCTACTGCTCTCCCAGCTGTCAGAGGTCCTCAGGGATTGTGTGGGCGTAGGGGCTCCCTCCCAGCGCCACCTCCAGCGGCAAACATTCTTTTAAAGGTCTGGAGCACAGACAAGCACCGCCCTCTACTGCTCTCCCAGCTGTCAAAGGTCCTCAGGGATTGTGCGGGCGTAGGGGCTCCCTCCCGGCCGGAGCAACAATAATGCTGATGCTGCTCCTGAATTCCTGCTCCTCCATCTTCTAGGAACCTGCTGATGCCACTACTGCTACCAGGGACTTTCTACTGCTTCAGTCACTGTCACTGTTTCTTCAGCCCAAGGAAGACCCACTTCCCCCCTGTTATTTCCAGAGACCTCTTCCATTTCCTGCCCACAACTGCTGTTACCACATGACTGATAACACCATAGGAGGCAAAATATTCGGGTGACAGTTGGGTCGCTGGCCTGAAGCTGGTACATGCAAATAATTCAAACTATGAGTGTCATTAACTCCTCTCTGACAATGCACAAAGTAATGGACCACTCATCCAAGCTAGGTGAGATTAAGGTTGCCACCTCTTACCGTTTTGACCCTGACACTCCTATAGGCCAAACTGGATCAAAATCGCAAGAGGTGCCACAACAAGCTGTGACTGGGTGAGGTGAACAAGAAGAGGCAGAAAGCAGGAGGGAGCGTCTGTGTCGTTCCTTCCCTTGGAAATGAGGTGATTGCTTCAAGTCTTCTCTGTGCTTCTCATGATGAAGGTGGCCTATCTGTTTTCAGCCCAACTCTTGCCAAAAGCTTCCTCTTCAGAGAAGAGGTCAAATGCAGGAACTTCTTTGTACTGCTCTCTAACAGAGCAGTGAGTGTAGCAACAGATGCCTCCACAAAATCAGCAATTCAGCATGCAGGCCAGCATCCATCTTAAAAGTCAGTGCAGCTGAGGAGGAGTGCAAGGAATGATGCTGCTTGGTGCCAGTTGTAAACTAAAGGAATAACTTATTGAGGCTGAAATATCTAGTTCACCACCAATATAGACACTTCTTCCTCGCTGATGTCTGAGGTAAAACATGCCATTTCATTTAGACTAATAGCTAGTCTCACTGTGAGGAGGACACATAAAATACTTCACACTGATATATTAAAATAAACACAACTATTTGACCAAGAACTAGAATTTTAAAGTTATTTGTTGAACATGTAGTTGTGTTACTATATTTTTAATAAAAACTTACTATGTAGGGTTACGCTTTCTTAAAATGTCTAAACTGGAAAGGTTGCAAGGATGTTGTCTTGTCTATCAGTTACGGAAATACATATCGTATTAACACTGGAGTTCACTTATGCAATAGAACATGGCAAGCTGCAGTCTATTGGGTGGTCTCTGTCAGGGACCTGTGTTCACTGGGCTTTCCCCATTGGTGGCAATGAGGAAAACACAGTGAATGCCAATTTACTACTTGCACGCATTTAATTGCTAGATGAGCCAAAACATCTTGTTGGCGAATGACCTGAGTTGTTGTCCCCTTGGTTTAGCTGAATGGATTGTTCATAGAGTATTCTCTATAAGGAGGCCACAGTTGTGCAGCAAGTCTGTTCATTCTTGATCCAGAGTTGTTGACCTATTTCAGCTGGATGGAAGTGACTGCTCATGGAGACTGACTTTGGTGAAGAAGCCCTGTCTACTGAGTTGTGTTGAAGGGAGTTCACTGCTTATTTTCTTTTTGATGTATTTTTAAATAATAATGTCAGAGCAGTAGGCTAACATCAGTTAGGTTGTATAAATCTAAAGAAACAGTAAGCAACAGCACTGAACGTTACAAATGATAAACTTATACAAAATCTGAATTGTACTTTGTACTAAAATCCAGCTCTTCAATGGGTATAAGCTGGTGTAGCTCAAATGGCTCAAGAGTATCTTTATTAAAAAAAAAATAATCCTTTATAGTAGGTGACTGTCATGCCATCCTCGAAGGATCTATAACAGATGGGGAGTTGTTGGTGAGGATGAGAAAAGGCCTCTTTTTAAAATTTAAATATGAGGCAACTCTGGGTTGTCCTGCCTTCTCCATGGAGAGAAAGAAGAGTGGGAAGGGCATGCAACTGAATTTACGTCAACATTGCAGGTGTCAAATGTTTGCTATCTTTGCATTAAATAGAAGTCTAGAGTGTGTCTGGTGGCCATATTGGGCCCAAATGGAAGGGATGGGAACAAAGTAGTTCAAATGATATCCTTAGTCACTAACAGAAGTTGGTCCAGTAAAACTTATCATCTGAACAACTTTGCCTCCATCCTTAATTCAAAATGTATTTCAGAGGGAAAGTGCTTCTGAGTCAGTTTTGATAACTAAAGAAATCAGGAAAAATGCAAATAAAAGTAGTAACCTATCAAAAATGTGTTTATTTTTATAAGAGAAAAAAACAAAGAAGCATGGGAGCAGACTTTTCTACTTCAATAGATTTTTTGCATACTTTAGAAAAATGGGAATTTAACAAAAAGTAATTTATCATCTCCCTTCTATTTCCTCCAGCCATCCATGCTTGCTTTTTGAAAAGTGATTAAGCTACTACATGGCTAAGAAACATAACAGCACAGCTACTGTGAACCTTTGCAAGATATTCCCTTTGGTATTACAAGAAAACGTGAAGCTGGCTAAAATACTTTAGAGGATTTGCTCTGGTTGTAAGATTACAGAGGTAAGCATAGAAACAGATATGTACACTTGGAGCATCATCTTATCTTTGCCCGGTATAAAACAAGTGGGAGGTCTGGTCTTCAGTTAACTAACAGCATGATCCTTCCACTGTTTAGCACTGGAATTAGCCCTTATCACTGACGCAAGTCCTATTCATTTCACTGGGATTTATGTTGGTGCTCTAGCTTCAGAAAGCTTGAAGATTATCTTAAAATGTTGTCCAAGATCTATAAGTTCCTTTATGCCTTGTGTGTCTCATTCTTTGCGCCAGGAGTGGGGAAACTTTTCCCTCCTAGGGACCACTTTGAAAATTAATACAAGGTTTGAGGGACACACAGAAGTTGGAATGAGAGTGCTTAAGAGGTGCATTCAGGAAGAGGAGGATCCAGATCATGGATCTGTGCCATGAATATGCCTCCTATCCTTGAGTGCATGCCTTCACTGCCACATCCTTCTGCTGAGCTCACTCTTTCAGTGCTTGGGGATAGACAATGGATCCAGGGTCCAGGAACTGGAAACAGGACAAATAAAAACTAGCCATGTGCCACATTTGGCCTCCACCCCTGCCTTACACATTCCCTTTTTCATTTCCCTTTTCAGTTCCCCGCATGCTAAGATGTAAAAGAGAGACAGCGTTGTGAGAGTAAATGAATCCAGTCTCATTTCAGATGCTCAAGTTCATTTTCCCTTGCTTAGATAATGTTGCAGAAGTGTCAGCGAGTCTTCTAGGACGGTGGTAAAGAAGATTTCAAATTTCTCATCACAGTGTGAATAACAAGCAGTACTTCAATCTCTGTTGGTGCTTTTTCTTATTAGAATTAGCAGATCCCCCAAATTAATTTCTCTGACACCAATAATTTTTAAACATAATCGTATCACCCAAAACAACATGCATTTTGAGACAGTTTTATAAAGTATGATTTTAAACACCTAAGCTAAACACCCTACTCCATGCCTTGTTTGGAGGTTGTTGAGCAGGACTACAAAAATACGAGATGATGAGGTGGATTTAGGATTGGGACCTATGAATCTCCAATACCCATGGGCTCTGTGCCAAACCACAGATCTTGTTGTTTCTTGGTTTCCGACAGTGGTTGAATAGTCATACCCTGGCGGTAGTTATTAATGGTTCATTGTCTGACTGGAAGCAGTGGGATTACACAGTGGTAAGCAAATGTGATTACACAGTGGTCTGTCCTAAGCATGGTGCTGTTCATTGCTTTCATCCGTGATTTAAATGTAAGGGAGGAGGACATAATTAACAGACTTGCTGATGACACAAAGCTGGGAGAGACTGCAAACACTTTGGAGACTAAGATTAGAGTTCAGAATGATTTTGATTAAGCCTCAAACAAGAAATCTCAGGGAATGCTGTTTCTGTCTGAAGTGGGGCATTCGCCAAAATTTGCTTCCCCAGCTTTCCTGCTGTTTTTGCCATTATCAGTTATTTTTTGCAAGTTGAATGGGACTGCTGTGGGCTGGTCCCAAGCCCCGTGCATGCCCTCTGCGTACCCCTGGCAGATGTGGAGACGAAAGCATGCCATCTAAGTGTTGGGGAGGTGCTGGAAATTGCCATAAAACTGCTGTAAATCTGTTGCAGTAGTCCTGGTAAGTGACAAAAACGTCCCAGAAAGTGATGAAAATGATGGGGGGGGAAATGGCAGAAGCGTGGCATCACCAGATATTGATGAAGTACTGATGGAAACTCACCTGTGCTCCTGAAAGTTTGGTATTTCCCTTCAGAATGGGAACATATGCTATCATCTCAGCCCTAATCGTGATGAACTGCAAAGTTGAGCTGAATAAATAAGATGAAATTCAGTAATCTAAATTATTCAAGCACAAAATGAGAGATGACTGGTTGGTCAGCAGAACGTTTGAGAAGGATGAGGCTTTAAAGTAGATAAAAAACAGTGTGTGTCAGCAACAGGGCTATAGTGATACCATAGTGAAAAAGACAAATGCTGTTTTTGGTTGTATTAACAAAAATATAGCTTTTGTTAAAAGTAATACTTTTGTTAAAAGCATTAACAAAGATGATAACTGGATTGGTATGTAATATATGATCAAGGGTATGGAACAGTTTCTAGATGAAGAGAGGCTTGATAGGGACTCTTCAGCTTGGAGAAGAGATGACTGAGAGGGGCTATAATTTAGGAGAAGTTTACAAAATCATGAGTGGTGTGGAACACACAAATAGGCAGCAAATATTTACCCTCTTTAAGAGTACTAGGACAAGGGGACACTCCATGAAATTAACTGGCAGCAGATTTAAAACAAATAAGGGAAAGTATTTTTTTCACACAGCGCACAATTAAATTGTGGAATGTACTGACAGAGGAAGTGGTCAAGGCTGCTAGTGTAGCTAGTTTTGGGGGAAAGGGATTGGATACGTTCATGGAGGATAGGTCCATTAATGGCTCTTAGCCAAGTAGGTTTAGGGGATGTAACCTCTTACTCTTGGGGGGCTGGTACAACAGGGAAATGGATTTCCCATTGTGACCTGTTGGGCACTTTTCCCAAGAGACACAGATTGGCCGCTGTCGTAGACAGAATGCTGGGCTTGATGGACCATAGGTCTGATCCAGTACAGCGTGTCTTATGTTCTTATATAATGCAAGACCTACAAGGAGAGGTTGAGGGAACTGAAAATGGTTAGGTTAGAGAAAAGAAAATGGAGAGGAAGAACGTGGTTATAGATTTAAAACATGTAGAAGGGGTTATAAGCAAAATGGGACCCAATTGTTCTTTTTGGCTGCTGAGGACAGGACTGGGGGGAATGAACTTAAAGTGAAGGAGGAAAGATGAGGCTAAACATTAGGACGAATTCTCTCACCCTAATCACAGCTAGGGGTAGAACAGATTGCTAAGTGAGTCTGTAGAGTGCTTATCACTGGAAGTCTTTAATTATAGGATAAAAACCTATCAGTAATAGTCTAGGCAAGTTGGTCCTCCTAAAGGAAGGGAGTGGACTCAATTATTCTTTAAAGTATCTTCCAGCCCTAAACTTTATGATGTTGTTTAGAACCAGGAGATTTAGAACCTTTTTGTGTGTGTGTATTTGAGAGTGCACTGTCAACTTAGGATGAAAACGGACATGACGCAAACTCCACTCTAACACCATTTTAACATTTCTTATGCATGTTGCAGAGCTGCATAGGGCACCAATACAGGCCTTTCACTTGCCCCTTGACCCCATCTCCTCCCACCTCCTGACCTCCACTGTTCCCACTGTCGCCCCTCCCCTCCTGCACATCATCAACCTCTCCCTCTCTACTGGCTCCTTCCCCTCCGCCTTCAAGCACGCCACTGTCTCCCCTATCCTCAAAAAGTCCACTCTTGACCCCTCTGGCCCTTCTTGCTATCTTCCTGTCTCACTCCTTCCTTTTGCTTCCAAGCTTCTTGAACATGTTGTCTACTCCTGTTGCCTCAACTTCCTCTGCTCCAACTCCTCCCTTCACCCCCTCCAATCTGGCTTCTGCCCCCTTCACTCTACTGAAACTGCTCTTGCTAAGATCACCAACGATCTTCTTGTGGCTAAATCTAATCGCCTCTACTCCATTCTTGTCCTCCTTGACCTCTCTGCTGCCTTTGATACTGTTGACTAGAGGTGGGACCCCGGGCCCATTACCGGCTACCGGATTTACCGGTTACCGGTTCTCGAAGAACCGGATTCCTGGTTTAAATCCGGTATACTGGTACCGGTTTTATTTCATTGAGTTCAATGGGGCACTGTGTCCCCATTGAAATCAATGAAATAAATAGTATACAATTAATTCCTCCCCCCTCCCCCTCCCAGGCTGCGCGGGTGGAAGGGGGGACACCCCCCACCCACCCTGCCCAGCCTGGATTTTTGTTTAAAAAAAGACTCAGAGCCCACCCCCTAGCAC
>QEPC01000531.1:4286047-4296074 GCA_003113815.1 Sphenodon punctatus
CCGCGGCCGCTGGTGCTGGGGGGTGGGCTCTGAGTCTTTTTTTAAACAAAAATCCAGGCTGGGCAGGGTGGGTGGGGGGTGTCCCCCCTTCCACCCGCGCAGCCTGGACTCGGGGAGGGTTTGTTTTTTTTAACTTTTTTGGTGGGGCTTTTTACATTGCAGCCATTTTTAAATGGCTGCAATGTAAAAAAATCCGGTATCCGGTAACCGGACCGGATTTACCGGGTCGAATCCGATAATGCCGGTATGCCCGGTACCGGCATTATCGGATTCCGGATTTACCAGTTTTCCCGTGCCTACTGTTGACCACTCACTCTTGCTGGACTCACTGGACTCACTTCACTGCCTTGGCTTCTGTGGCTCTGTCCTCGACTGGTTCTCCTCCTGCCTCTCTGACCACTCCTTAAATGTGTCTCTTGCCAACTCCACCTCCTCCTCCCTTCCCCTCTCGGTTGGTGTTCCCCAAGGCTCTGTCCTTGGCCCTCTCCTCTTCTCTCTCTATCTGCACCCTGTCCCTAGCAAACTCATTGCCTCCCATGGCTTCCGATATCACCTCTACGCTGATGACACTCAGCTCTCTCTCTCTCTTCTCTCTCTCTCTCTCTCTCTCTCCATCTATTCAAGATCACCTCATCAACTGTCTGTCTGATATCTCTACTTGGATGTCTCAATGTCAGCTCAAACTCAACATGGCTAAAACGGAACTCCTTAACTTTCCCCTTCATCCTTCCTCTCCCTCTTCCCTGTCAATCCTTATCAACGAGGTCACCATCCTTTCCGTCCCCCAAGACCGTAGGTTAGGCTACATCTTTGACTCACCTCTTTCTTTTAAACCCTACATTGACTTTGTTGCCAAATCCTGTCGCTTCTCCCTCCATAACATTGCTAAGATTGGCCCTTTTCTCTCTGTCTCCCCTGCCAAAACTAGGGATGTGCGAACACCGTGTGTGTGTGTGTGTCGGTGTTCAGGTCCATTTGGGGTTCAACCCCCCAAAACCGTTTGGGGTTTGGGCTGTTTGGCCCAAATGGTTTTTGGGGGGTGGGGCCCCGGTTTTCCCTCCCCCCTCCAGACTGTGCAGGTGGAAGGGGTGCCGGGACTCACCTCCCCCCTCTGCCCAGTCCTTTAAATTTTTTAAACCACCCAACTCCACCCCAGGAATCGACCTACCTGGTGGTGCTGGGGCTCTGGCCCTGGTTCCGGTGGCAGCGGCAGTGGGTCTGGGGGCGGAGGCACTCCAGAGCGCTTCAGGCCTCTAATAGGCCTTCTGGCTTGACCCAGAAGCCTAGTAGAGGCTCAAAGTGCTCTGGAGTGCTGCCGGACCCGTCACCGCCAAACCCATGGCCAGAGTCCCAGCACCACCAGGTAGGTCGATCCCTGGGTGGGGGGGTTTAAAAAAAAATTATGAGGCTGGGCAGGGTGGGGGGGGGAAGGTGAGCCCCAGCATCCCTTCCACCCACGCAGTGGGGAGGGGGGAGGGAAAACCGGCTTCCCCCCTACTCCCTGCCTGAACGACTTCGGAACCCGAACGTTGTTCAGCCGGTTCGGGTGGGGGGCAGTTCGGATTTGGGGTGTTCGCGAACGGGCCGAATACCCTGAGTTCGGGCTGAACCCCAAACCCCCAGACTCGGTTTGCACATCCCTAGCCAAACCCCTTGTTCATGCCCTGGTCATCTCTCGCCTCAATTACTGTAACCTCCTTCTTACTGGCCTCCCGCGCTTTCACCTTTCTCCTCTTATCTCCGTCCAAAACTCTGCTGCCAGGGTCATCCACCTCACCCGTTGTTTTAACCACGTGCAGCCCCTCGTCTCTTCACTGCCTCCCGTTCCTGAACAAATCCTGAACAAGCTCCTAGTCTTCACCTATAAAGCTCTTCACAACCTTGCTCCCCCCTACCTCTGCGCTAATTTTCCTCCGTACTCCAGTCTGTGAACTCCGTTCCTCCTTTGTCCCCTCTCTCACCCTCCCACGTCTCCCCTGCTCCCCTAACTGCCTTTGTTCCTTCTCCCTAACTTCCCCCCATGCCTGGAACTCCCTCCCTGCCCACATCCGTCTCGCCCCCTCCCTTCGTACCTTCAAATCCCTCCTCAAGACCCACCTCTTCTGCTCTGCCCTCTCCGACTCCTCGCTCCCCTCACCTAACTTCTATTGATACCCTCCATCCAGTACAATCTGTTACCTGAAGTCTGTGCACTCATATCCTCACCACACGAACCAGCCAGCCATAATTCTCGATGTAACCAAGCCAAGCGCGTGCATCTGGGACCTCGCATCTTCGTGAATGTTACACTCTTTGTATCTCCCTCTGTTCCCCTTTCTTTGTCTCTCCCTCTCCCCCCTCCCCCTGTCTCTCAGATTGTAAGACCTAGGGCAGGGACCGTGTCTACTCCATGACTTTGTAAAGCACCAGGTATATTGCTTGTGCTATATAAATGCTTGCTAATAATAATATAATAAATTAATGTTAAAATGGTGTTAAAGTGGAGTTAGCATCATGTGTGTTTTTATCCATAATCATACACTGTAAACAAGCACATTATTTCTTTGCCTGTCTTAGCTCATTATAAAGATTAGATGTTAAAGGTAAAGTAAAACCCCATTAGTACTTAAGTGTGTCAGTCACACAGGTACTGTTGAAAATGTTGCCTTGAATGATTAAATTCCTAGCTACCTGGTTGAATGCACATTAGCTGATTCCTAATAATAGCCCAGTGCTTGATCTAAAAGCCTATTGCATTTAAATCATAAGATTTTCATTGACTTCAATGGCTTTTGAATTATGCGGTTAGGTTATTAAATCTGAAAATGTCAAAAGTCCAATTTACTTTTCATGACTTACCTTCCTTGATGTAAGGAGCATAAAGCCACTGCAGAGAAACTAAATTAATTCCTGTTGTCACTCTTCACTGTAAAAGGTGTTGGCGAGATACCCATACCAGAACTATACTTTTAGGTGATAAATCTGAAGAGCTGTCAAAAGTTGACACGGCACTAGAAGAGGTTTTAGAGCAAATTGATCAGCCGAACAATAGTTGTCACCAGGACCCCACTAGTCCTGGGGGAACTGATACAAAATTGCAGGAATACTGAAAATGAAATGTAATCTAAAATCAGGCTCTGTCCCACAGGACGTGTGCATCACTGGCTCTAGATGTGACCCAGGAAGCTACAGACCAGTGAGCCAGGCAAACTGCTACAAGTCTTCATTTCACTATGAAATAGTAAAATAGAATGGAATTACTAGGCATATAGACACACATAATATGATGGAGAAGAGCCAACATGGCATTTGTAAAGGAAAATAAATAATGCCTCACCAATTTATTTACATTTTGTGAGAGTGTCCTTCTCAAAAAGGATGGGAGTGAACTCAAATATCCTTTAAATTATCTTCCAGTAGTAGAACTGGAAGTGACTCAGAGAAGGGCAACAAAGATGATCCATGGTATGGAATTATTTCAGTTGGAGGAAAGTTTCAAAAGACTGGGGTTCTTCAGCTTAGAGTAGACACAACCGAGGGAGGGTATGAAAATGCTGAATAGTATGGTGAAAGTAAGCAAAAGGGGAGCTGTTATTTACCCTTTCTTATAATGCTAGAACTTGGGACACCTGAAAAAATGAACAGGTAGCAGGTTTAAAACAAAAATAAAGTACTTTTTCAGACAATGTTTAATTAACTCACTGCTAGTGAGATGCTGTGAATAATATAACTGAGTTCAAAAAAGGATTAGATAAGTTCTTGGAGAATAGGTCTATCAATGGCTATCATTCAAGATAGTCAGGAGATGAGATCTCTGATTGCTGGGACTCTACAGCAGGGAATAGCTCATTCAGTGCACTTCCTTTGAATGCTGGACACTGTCAAAGGCTTGCGTTAGATGAACCCTCAGTTCAGTCCAATATGGCAGTTCCTGTGTTCTTATTATTTTCTGGTTTTTTTTAGGCTACTTCTAGACGTTACGGTACCTGTAGGGC
Organism: Sphenodon punctatus; assembly: GCA_003113815.1. Lineage (NCBI taxonomy): Eukaryota > Metazoa > Chordata > Lepidosauria > Sphenodontia > Sphenodontidae > Sphenodon > Sphenodon punctatus. Next base: position 4,290,022 of record QEPC01000531.1, read on the forward strand.
AAATGCACTCTGTGATGCTATCTGTGATGATATCCTGAGATGGAGCAGTTTGACCAAATGTTCAAGTTGATCTGGGTTTTTGCTACCACCGTATGCCAGCCTATGAACCCTAACCCTCCAGGGAGACTTNCCCTGGGTGGGGGGGTTTAAAAAAAAATTATGAGGCTGGGCAGGGTGGGGGGGGGAAGGTGAGCCCCAGCATCCCTTCCACCCACGCAGTGGGGAGGGGGGAGGGAAAACCGGCTTCCCCCCTACTCCCTGCCTGAACGACTTCGGAACCCGAACGTTGTTCAGCCGGTTCGGGTGGGGGGCAGTTCGGATTTGGGGTGTTCGCGAACGGGCCGAATACCCTGAGTTCGGGCTGAACCCCAAACCCCCAGACTCGGTTTGCACATCCCTAGCCAAACCCCTTGTTCATGCCCTGGTCATCTCTCGCCTCAATTACTGTAACCTCCTTCTTACTGGCCTCCCGCGCTTTCACCTTTCTCCTCTTATCTCCGTCCAAAACTCTGCTGCCAGGGTCATCCACCTCACCCGTTGTTTTAACCACGTGCAGCCCCTCGTCTCTTCACTGCCTCCCGTTCCTGAACAAATCCTGAACAAGCTCCTAGTCTTCACCTATAAAGCTCTTCACAACCTTGCTCCCCCCTACCTCTGCGCTAATTTTCCTCCGTACTCCAGTCTGTGAACTCCGTTCCTCCTTTGTCCCCTCTCTCACCCTCCCACGTCTCCCCTGCTCCCCTAACTGCCTTTGTTCCTTCTCCCTAACTTCCCCCCATGCCTGGAACTCCCTCCCTGCCCACATCCGTCTCGCCCCCTCCCTTCGTACCTTCAAATCCCTCCTCAAGACCCACCTCTTCTGCTCTGCCCTCTCCGACTCCTCGCTCCCCTCACCTAACTTCTATTGATACCCTCCATCCAGTACAATCTGTTACCTGAAGTCTGTGCACTCATATCCTCACCACACGAACCAGCCAGCCATAATTCTCGATGTAACCAAGCCAAGCGCGTGCATCTGGGACCTCGCATCTTCGTGAATGTTACACTCTTTGTATCTCCCTCTGTTCCCCTTTCTTTGTCTCTCCCTCTCCCCCCTCCCCCTGTCTCTCAGATTGTAAGACCTAGGGCAGGGACCGTGTCTACTCCATGACTTTGTAAAGCACCAGGTATATTGCTTGTGTTATATAAATGCTTGCTAATAATAATATAATAAATTAATGTTAAAATGGTGTTAAAGTGGAGTTAGCATCATGTGTGTTTTTATCCATAATCATACACTGTAAACAAGCACATTATTTCTTTGCCTGTCTTAGCTCATTATAAAGATTAGATGTTAAAGGTAAAGTAAAACCCCATTAGTACTTAAGTGTGTCAGTCACACAGGTACTGTTGAAAATGTTGCCTTGAATGATTAAATTCCTAGCTACCTGGTTGAATGCACATTAGCTGATTCCTAATAATAGCCCAGTGCTTGATCTAAAAGCCTATTGCATTTAAATCATAAGATTTTCATTGACTTCAATGGCTTTTGAATTATGCGGTTAGGTTATTAAATCTGAAAATGTCAAAAGTCCAATTTACTTTTCATGACTTACCTTCCTTGATGTAAGGAGCATAAAGCCACTGCAGAGAAACTAAATTAATTCCTGTTGTCACTCTTCACTGTAAAAGGTGTTGGCGAGATACCCATACCAGAACTATACTTTTAGGTGATAAATCTGAAGAGCTGTCAAAAGTTGACACGGCACTAGAAGAGGTTTTAGAGCAAATTGATCAGCCGAACAATAGTTGTCACCAGGACCCCACTAGTCCTGGGGGAACTGATACAAAATTGCAGGAATACTGAAAATGAAATGTAATCTAAAATCAGGCTCTGTCCCACAGGACGTGTGCATCACTGGCTCTAGATGTGACCCAGGAAGCTACAGACCAGTGAGCCAGGCAAACTGCTACAAGTCTTCATTTCACTATGAAATAGTAAAATAGAATGGAATTACTAGGCATATAGACACACATAATATGATGGAGAAGAGCCAACATGGCATTTGTAAAGGAAAATAAATAATGCCTCACCAATTTATTTACATTTTGTGAGAGTGTCCTTCTCAAAAAGGATGGGAGTGAACTCAAATATCCTTTAAATTATCTTCCAGTAGTAGAACTGGAAGTGACTCAGAGAAGGGCAACAAAGATGATCCATGGTATGGAATTATTTCAGTTGGAGGAAAGTTTCAAAAGACTGGGGTTCTTCAGCTTAGAGTAGACACAACCGAGGGAGTGTATGAAAATGCTGAATAGTATGGTGAAAGTAAGCAAAAGGGGAGCTGTTATTTACCCTTTCTTATAATGCTAGAACTTTGGACACCTGAAAAAATGAACAGGTAGCAGGTTTAAAACAAAAATAAAGTACTTTTTCAGACAATGTTTAATTAACTCACTGCTAGTGAGATGCTGTGAATAATATAACTGAGTTCAAAAAAGGATTAGATAAGTTCTTGGAGAATAGGTCTATCAATGGCTATCATTCAAGATAGTCAGGAGATGAGATCTCTGATTGCTGGGACTCTACAGCAGGGAATAGCTCATTCAGTGCACTTCCTTTGAATGCTGGACACTGTCAAAGGCTTGCGTTAGATGAACCCTCAGTTCAGTCCAATATGGCAGTTCCTGTGTTCTTATTATTTTCTGGTTTTTTTTAGGCTACTTCTAGACGTTACGGTACCTGTAGGGCAAATGCACTCTGTGATGCTATCTGTGATGATATCCTGAGATGGAGCAGTTTGACCAAATGTTCAAGTTGATCTGGGTTTTTGCTACCACCGTATGCCAGCCTATGAACCCTAACCCTCCAGGGAGACTTTGGGGACGGTGCTGGCGAGGGTAGTGAACGCGTCCCTTCGGCAGGGGAGGCTGTCGCCCAGTCTCAAGGAGGTGGTGGTGCGCCCCCTGCTGAAGAAGCCATCCTTGGATGTGGACACACTCGCCAGCTACCAACCTCTGTCTAATCTTCCCTTTTTAGGGAAGGTTATTGAACGGGCAGTGGCACTGCAGCTACAGGCGCATTTGGACATCGGTTTCCTTGACCCTTTTCAATCTGGGTTCCGCCCTGACTATGGTACTGAGACGGCATTGGTGGCCTTGGTCGACGATCTCTGCCGGGAGATGGATGCAGGATGTTCGACATTTCTGATCCTGCTAGATCTCTCAGCCGCTTTTGACACCATGGACCATGGGCTGCTGTTGAGACGGTTGCGAGACCTGAGGGGTCTGGATGGGACTGTCCTTGGGTGGTTCCGCTCATTCCTCTTGGGGAGAAGCCAGTGGGTGGTGCTGGGGGCTGAAACATCAAGCCCCCAGGCCTTATCATGTGGTGTTCCGCAAGGTTCAATCATGTCTCCATTATTGTTTAATGTGTATATGCAGCCCCTGGGGGAGATCGTGAGAGGGTTCAGGCGGGGTGCGATGTCACCAATATGCTGATGATACTCAGCTGTACCTCTCATTTTCAACTGACCCAGGTCCTGCTGTCTCATTGCTTTCCCAATGTTTGGCGGCCGTGGTGGATTGGATGAGGCAGAGCAGACTGAAACTAAATCCCGATAAGATGGAGGTGATGGTGGTGGGGAGGGTGGGGGAAGTTCTGGGCCCCCTTGTGGGAGGGGATCCATCCTGTTGCCCAGCAGGTTCGGAGTCTGGGGGTGGTGTTGGACTTGGGTCTCCATCTGGATCGGCAGGTGGAGGTGGTGGCTAAGACCGCCTTCCGCCAGCTGTATCAGGTACGGAGGATGTGCCCAAACATTTCCAGGCCCAATCTGGTCACCCTTATACATGCCTTTATCACCTCGAGGCTGGACTACTGCAACGTGCTCTACGTGGGGATTCTCTTGGTTCTGGTTCGGAGACTGCAGCTGGTGCAGAATGCGGCAGCCCGTCTCCTTATGAGGACTGGGTGATGGGAGCACGTAACACCAGTGTTCCGTGCTCTGCACTGGCTGCCTATAGTGTACTGAGCCAGATTCAAGGTGTTGGTATTGATCTATAAAGCCCTGCACAATCTGGGCCCCTCATACCTCAGGGACCGCCTCACCCTCCGTGCTTCAGAGTGATCCCTTCAGTCCACTGGGGGCACCTTCTTGGAGGTCCCCCGGGTGCGATGGGGGGCTACAGTGGAGAGGGTGTTCTCAGTGGCCGGGCCACGACTCTGGAACCCCCTCCCAGAGGAAGCCCGCCAGGCCCCAGGTCTGCTGTCGTTCCAGCGAGCCTTCAAGACCTGGCTGTTCACCCAGGCCTTTGGAGGGGAGGGGAGGAGGGGAGGGTTGGGTAGTTGTGGATATGGGGGAATGTGTGGGAGGGGGTGGATATAGGGATCGTTTTTCAAATTTATTGATGAAGCTGTCTTTTTATATATTGTTTTTATGAGTTTTATTGTATTGTTGTAAGCTGCCCTGAGATGCCGTAGGCATGAGGTGGCGGCAATTTTTTTAAATAAATAAATAAATAAATAAATAACCACCAGGGGGATCCCTTTGGGTGGCAGTATAAATAGGAAGTGATCTCTCTCTAACTTGGCAGTGAAATTGACATGAATAAGGTATTCCTAGGCCCATCCTTAATTGATCATGGAGACTGAAATTAGAATGACAGCTCAGAATTCCTAAATCTCCGTGGTAGCCTGTGTCCTTGACCCAAACGTTGATTGTGTATCGTGTTTTCAGCTGCTCTGTGTGAGGAGTTCCCTGGATATGTTTAAGCAGTAAATCCCTGAAAACACATTTTCACTCCGTGTCTTACTCCTGGGTTTGAGTGAACAAACATAACGCTTGCCTGCATGGTAGGCAGCCGGAATGGTGGCAGACATTATGTGTAGACAGATCCTTAGTTTGAACATTGGGTGAAAATAGATGTATGGCTGCTCCCCAGCATGGGTGTGTGTGGAAGATGGCAGCCACCGCCCATAGGGCCAGGTCAGGGCACAGAATTGAGAACAGACACATCCTTGATTAATCATGGAGTTCGGAACTAGAATGACAGCTCAGAATTCCCAAGTCTCTGGGCCAGTGTGGCATGCCCCCTAGGCTTGTGCCCCACCGGCTTCCAGACTCGGAGCTGGTGGGGTGGGGAAACCCCCTTTCTCTCCGGAGTATCCCTAAGAGGAGCCGGCACACCACCTGGCCCTCCTGATGGGAGAGCCTCCACAGGCTTGCACCTGTACCTACCCTCCCCCGCTCTGCTACCCTCTTCCAGGTTCCCCGGGGTTTCAGGGCCCCCTGTTTACAGTGTTAGTGCTCCCACCACCAGTCCTCCCTCCCACCACAAGGAGATAACGGGCACTTCCCTGCGTCCAGTCCCGCAATCTCCAGTCCTTCCTCCCAACTCCCTGCTACCGTCTCCTTTATCGCTGGCTTCTGGGTCCGCCCCTGCACGTCCGACCTGGTGGCTGGTGCCGCGGGATGACATCACGCCCCCCTCTCGCTCTCCCGTTGTGCCGCTCAGTCCCGGCATCAATGTCACAGCCGGGGTTTGGCTCCCATTTGCGTCTTCCCCCCAGGTGAGTGCAGGGTGTCAAGGCTTGGGCGAGAGGACTTCCCTGGGTCCTGAACCTCCCGGGGTGGCATTCTCGTACAGGCTCCCGCGCCCGGGCCAGGTAGGCACGTCACACACACACCCTTCCAAAATGTCGCTTGGGGGGGTGGCAGACTGTCTCACCCTGTCAAGACAAGAAGTCAGCATTACTATGGAGGCGACCGGCTTTGTGGCAAATTTTGAATTTGTAGGGCTGGAGCGCCAGGTACCACCAGAGCAGGCGGGGGTTTGAGTCTTTCATGGAGGCCAACCATTGAAGGGGAGTATGATCAGTCACTAGGGTAAAGAATATATTTAGTTATTTGATGGATTTATACCCCGCCCCTCCTGCTATGGAGCCCGGGGCGGCTTCCAAAAACATTAAAATACAATAAAACCATAAAAACTCTCATAAATACAACAAAATATTAAAACAGGGCTAAGTTACAAATAAAACCACAGTAGGTGGGGGAGCTAAACCCCTCTCCCTA
>QEPC01000531.1:4297429-4317547 GCA_003113815.1 Sphenodon punctatus
GAGAGGAAAGAATGGAACCATTCAAGAACAGTCCCATCCAGACCCCCCAGGTCATGCAGTTGCCTCAGCAGCAGCCCATGGTCCACAGTATCAAAAGCAGCCGAGAGATCTAGCAGGATAAGAAATGTAGAACATCCTGCATCTATCTCCCAGCGGAGGTCGTCTACTAAGGCCACCAATGCCGTCTCAGTGCCATAGCCGGGGTGGAACCCAGATTGAAAAGGGTCTAGGAAACCGATGCTATCCAGATGTGCCTGGAGCTGGAGTGCCACAGCCCACTCAATAACCTTCCCTATAACCTTCCCTAAAAAGGGAAGGTTAGAGACAGGTTGGTAACTGGCGAGAGCACCCACGTCCAAAGATGGTTTTTTCAGCAGGGGACGCACCACAGCCTCCTTGAGGCAAGGCGGCAACCTCCCCTGCTGCAAGGACACATTCACTACGCCCGCCAGCACCGTCCCCAACGTCTCCCTGGAACCTTTTACTAACCAGGACGGGCACGGATCAAGTTCACAGCACGTGGCCCTCACAGACCCCAGGACATCCACCGCATCAGCCGGCGTCACTTCCTGAAACTCTCCCCACAACGTTGGACCAGACGGTGCCTGCCAAGTAGTACCGGAGGGAGAGTATAGCCCACCGCACGGCAAAGGCCTCCTTTTCTATCGTAGTGTACGCATGCTCTCTCGGATCTAACTTGCAGCTAAGGTAGACTATCGGGTGCTCGGCCCCGTGCACTACCTGGGACAATACTGCCCCCAGCCCTACCTCGGAAGCATCCATTTGTAACAAAAAGGGGCGGTTGAAGTTGGGGGCATAGAGGACGGGTGGTTGGCAGAGTCGGTCTTTAAGAGTCTCGAACTCCCAGGCCTCTCCCGACGTCCACCGGATTGTGGTAGGTCGCTTTTTGGCCGTTAAGTCTGTCAAGTGGGCGGCTATCGTAGTGAAGTGGGGGACATGTTGTCGATAATAACCCACGAGTCCAAGGAATTGCAAGACCTGCTTTTTGGACTGGGGTCGTGGCCAGTCCTTTACAGCTTGGATCTTGTCCCATAAGGGCCGTATCTGCCCCCGGCCCACTTGATACCCCAGGTAGGTCACCTCGTGTAGTCCCAGTCGACATTTCTTGGGGTTAGCTGTCAGGCTGGCCTTGGCCAAGGCTGCTGCGATCTTCCGGAGATGCTCCACTTGTTCCTCCCAAGACAGACTGAAGACAACGATATCGTTGATATACGCCGTGGCATATGCTCCATGTCCGACGAGGACTTTGTCCATTAATCACTGAAAGGTGGCGGCGGCTCCTTGTAGGCTGAAGGGCATTCGCACGAACTGGAACATCCCCAAGGGGGTGGAAAACGCCGTTTTCTCTCGCACCGCCAGTGCCATGGGGTTTTGCCAGTACCCTTTGGTGAGGTCCAGGGTGGACAGGTATTGTGCCTCCCCCAACCGCTCCAGAAGGGTGTCAATACGGGGCATGGGGTAAGCATTGAAGCGGGAGATGGTGTTCACTTTTCAGAAGTCGATGCAAAACCGGGTGGAGCCGTCTGGCTTGCTGACCAACACGGGTAGACTCCGCCAAGGACTCGTCAATTCAGTGATTACCCCCAATGCCAACATACTACGGACTTCCTGCTCCATTACACCCCAGAGATGCCGGGGGTTTTGCCGAGGTAGCTCTCGCACCACCTTACTGGGCTCGGTCACAATCTCATGCTGGATCAGGGTCGTGTGCCCTGGGGTAGCTGTGAACTCCTCTCTAAAGCTGGCTACCAGGTCCTGGAGGTGTCTTTTTTGGCCAGGCACCAACTCCTCTCCCACATACACCCCAGGCCCCCGGACTCCCCCCCCTAGGGCTCCCCCCGCCCACTCCCCGAGGAGGGCTTCGGTTGGCCCTGAGTTTCGCTCCCTCCATTCCTTGAGGAGGTTCACGTGGTACGTCCGTAGCTCTGGCTGCTTGCCTGGCTGCCGCACCACATAATCTACGTTCCCCACCTGTCTAATCACCTCAAAATGGCCTTGCCAGGTGGCGAGGAGCTTCGACTCTGTAGTAGGGAGCAGGACCAGGACCCGCTGCCCTGGAGTTAACTGGCAGGGCTTAGTCTGCTGGTCGAACCAGGTCTTTTGCCGCTGTTGGACCTCCAGCCCATTTTTAGCAGCCCAGTCCCATATCCTCTGTAATTTGTCTCGCAGCTGGGTGATATAGAGGATCACGTTAGCAGAAGGACTGGGGGCCTCCTCCCATCCCTCCTTCACTAGGTTAAGCAGGCCCTGGGGTTTCCTGCCATAGAGCAGTTCGAAGGGAAAGAACCCCAAGGAGGCCTGTGGTACCTCCCGATAGGCAAATAATAGTGCTGGGAGGAGGGAGGGCCAGGCACGCGGTTCGTCCCGGATGAACTTGAGTAACATCGCTTTCAATGTTTGATTGAACCGTTCTACCAACCCGTCCGTCTGAGGGTGGTAGACCGAGGTTCTGATTTGACGCACCTTTAGGAGGTGACACAGTTGATGCATCAGCCGTCTGATGAAGTTCGTCCCCTGGTCTGTCAGGATGGCCTGAGGGAACCCCATTCTGGAGAATATTTTAATGAGCTCCCGGGCCACGGCGGGGCCTTTGATGGACCTGAGGGCCTCCGGGTACCGGGTGGCATAATCCACCAACACCAAGATATATTTATGGCCTTCAGAAGATTTTTCTAGGGGGCCTACAATGTCTAATCCCACCCTTTAGAAGGGTACCCCAACCAGCGGAAGAGGAGGGACTAATGGGGCTGGGGCCGCCTATCATTTGGTTGTTAGCTGGCATTCCAGGCAGGAGGCACAGTACCTCCTGACCATTTCTCGGATGCCAGGCCAGTAGAACCGGGCTGTTAATCATTCCAGTATTTTCTCGGCCCCAAGGTGGCCAGCACAGGACACCTCATGGGCCAACCGCAACAAATCTGGCTGTATCCCCAAGGGGCCTACTAGCTGGTGCAGTTCCTCTCCTTGGGCCGGGTCCCTGTCCACCCTATACAGTCGGTCCTTCACGAGCTCAAAGTGGGGGTAGGTCACTGGCCTTCCGGGGTCTCTGGGCTAGCCATCTACCACCGTGACCTGCTCATAGGCACTGTGAAAGTGGGGGTCCCCCCTCTGGGTTTGAACAAAATCGAAGGAGCTTACCATCCATGGGGCCTCCATGGCTGGTGTTTGCTCTGACAGCTCCCCACCTTGATCGGGCTGTGGGTCCCTGGTGGGGTTTTCCTCTCCCAGGCAGGCCTCAGTGTGAGGCTGCAGTAAGCCCTCCAGCCCCTAATCCCTACCCAAAATGACAGGGTGGGGCAACCCGGGGACCACCCCAACCCAGTGCCTCATCGCTTGTCCTCACACTGACAAGGTCGAGGCACAGGTGGGGTACAATCTTACTCCCCCATGCACACAGCAGATATCCAGGTGCGGGGCTCCCGCCCGGGGTAGCCCTTGCAGGCCTGCCCAAACTAGGGTTCTCTCGCATCCCATGTCCATGAGGGCCCTATACTCCTGCCCTCCTATCCACACAGGAACCATGGGTTTGTCCTGTCCACTGTCCTCCCTCCAGTCTTCCCCAAACCACCCCTCCACGTATGTGCAGTCCATGAGGGGGAAATCCTTTTTTAGGTGTCCGGGTTTACCACACTGGTAGCACACCCGGCCTCCCAAGCTAGAGCCCCCTTCCCAGGTCATAACTGGCCCGGGGCCTGCCTTCGGGGTAGCCTCAGGTCCCCTCGACCCTGTCCACCCCGGGCGGGACCCTGCAGTCTCATACGGGCCCCATGCCCCACCCCGAGGTTCTCTTCCTGGGGTCCTAGGCACCCCTTTTCCCCTGAAGGCCCATCCCAGGGTGACCCTTTAGGTCCCAGGGCCCGGTTGTCCCGGGGCGGCCCCTTACTCGCTTCCCAGCCCCTGTACATCCCGGGAACCTCGAAGGCATCATAGCCCTCCATTAGTCTCACGGCCTCCTCTAAGGAGGTGGGCCGGTGGTGGGCCACCCGTGCCCGACCCCCATGGGGTAGAATTTGAATAAAGTGCTCCATAAGGAGGAGCTCCACTATCTCTTGGATGGTTCGGTGTTGGGGTTTTAGCCATCTCAGGCAGTGTGTTCTTAACAACTGGGCCACTGCCTGAGGGGAGGCCCCTGGGCAGTACTTTTCCCCACGGAACCGCCTTCTATAGGTTTCCTCTATATTATCTAGCCCCCTAAGGATAGCCTCCTTGACTTTCCTAAAGTCTGCTGCCTCGGCGGCTTCCAGACGGTCGGAGATCACCTGGGCTGGCCGTGAGAGGCAAGGAGCCAACAGCATGGCCCATTGCATTTCCGGCCATTTGGCAGCTGTGGCTACTCGTTCAAAAGTATTTAGAAACGCCTCCGGATCATCCGCCGGGGTCATCTTAGTGAGTCTTACTTGAGGCCCTCTCCCCTCCCCCGCCCCTGGTACTGCAGTGGCCAAAGCAGCTATGGTGGGGGACAGTAGGGCAAACACCTGCTCTGCCAGCTGGGCTTGGCAGTGGAGCTGCATATTGGCCATCTCGTTCGTTAACTGCTGTAAATAACCCTTCTACGTCTCCATCTGGGCCTGCTGGGCTTCCAGCAGCCACTTCAACATGGCTTCAAACTCCATTTCCTTCTTGCTAGTCTCCCCCCTGGGCCAGATCCCACCGCAACCTCCCCTTCAATCCGGTCCAAGCCACAGCACCAGTTGTGGCATGCCCCCTAGGCTTGTGCCCCACGGGCTTCCAGACTCGGAGCCGATGGGGTGGGGAAACCCCCTTTCTCTCAGGAGTATCCCTAAGAGGAGCTGGCACACCACCCGGTCCTCCTGATGGGAGAGCCTCCGCAGACTTTCACCTGTACCTACCCTCCCCAGCCCTGCTACCCTCTTCCAGGTTCCCCGGGGTTTCAGGGCCCCCTGTTTACAGTGTTAGTGCTCCCACCACCATTCCTCCCTCCCACCACAAGGAGATAACGGGCACTTCCCTGCATCCGGTCCCGCAATCTCCAGTCCTTCCTCCCAACTCGCTGCTACCGTCTCCTTTATCGCCGGCTTCCATGTCCGCCCCTTGCGTGCATGTCCAACCTGGTGGCTGGCGCCGCGGGATGACGTCTTATCCCCCTCTCGCTCTCCCGTGGTGCCGCTCAGTCCTGGCATCAATGTCACGGACGGGGTTTGGCTCCCATTTGCGTCTTCCCCCCAGTGAGTGTGGGGTGTCGAGGCTTGGGCGAGAGGACTTCCCTGGGTCCTGAACCTCCCGGGGTGGCGTTCTTGTACGGGCTCCCGTGCCCGGGCCAGGTAGGCACGTCACAGCCAGCTTGTGAGTCCTCCCCCATCACACCCCTGGTGGGGGAACAGACCAAACACATGGCCTGACAGACTCACACCTGGCGCACCTCCGAATTGGCTGCCTTGGCCCCAGATGGGCAGCCATGGCGGATGGCTATGGTGGCCCCTGTTCCCCAGAGAGGATGAGGTCACAAACAGATGTGCTGGCCCATGTTGGTCCACCTGGGTGGCCCTTGGCTTTGGTTGTGCACCTGGGATCATCTGGGGGACCAGTTCCGGGCTTGGGGCAGCAGCCGGCCCACATCTGGTGGCCCAGAAACAAACATCCGGGTGAATATCTAGCCATAGCAGGAAATTAAATCTCAGTGCCAGAGTGTTCAAGTTTTTGTTCAAGCAGGGAAACTTTTATTTGTATTAAATCAACTGTTTCCATAGAAATTTTAAGATCAAACCAACAATGACAGCATTTCAAACTGAGAGTGTTCCTAAAACGCTGCTGTAAGCCCAGGTGTGTACTTTTTACAGCAAACCTGTATAGCAACTTCTCTTTGTCCAGGAAACAGTTGGCTTTGCGTAAGTTTGCAAGCTGCTGCAATGGAACGATAGGGGTCTCATTGTGCTCCTCAACTGACCATTTAAAAAGATTGCTTCTAGGAGAGCACATTTCTTCTTTCCCCACGCTATATGTGTGCTAGTCTGTGCTGACTCCCCTCCTTCCTCTCTGTTGTTTGATTCATCCTGAGTAAGGGTTATTTTCATCTTTAATTTTGCTATACATTCTATCTTATTCCCCACACTTTTGAATTTTTTTTTTTTTTTAAATACATTGTTTTCACTTGGCTATTGTGAGGTAGAATATCAGAAGAACTCTGATATGGATTTAGTAGTTGATAAGTAGATATAGATATATACGCACAATATTTTTAATTATTTATTATATTGTGTATAAATATATATACATTTATTTTTTTTAAAAACCTCCTGCTTTGTCTCTGCTGAGCATATGAAATCATGATATGATTTTCTGGATGACCCTACACAGTCAAATTGCTGTTCTAGTTCTGCATGAATTAAAACAAGGCTTTTAGGATTATACTTTCTCGACTTTGATATTGCACAATCTAGACTGATGTATTATTCATGTGTACTGTTTTTGATGATGAGACAAATGTGTATCCATCCCACTCGTTAGCACAAATTTGATGTGGTGTTTAAACCAAAATTTACAGGTGATCTAATTAACAAGGGTTAATGAGTCAGTCACTGAATGCCAAGAGGCCTATTAACTGAACTAGTGAAATGGCAGCAAGATGTCATTATCCTTTAAAACAATTCACAGAAGGGAGGTGTAAGTGATCATCACTAATGTTGTAATCCTTGTTACCAGTGGGGAAGAAGGGGGTTGAGGGATAGATCACAGCATCACTGTGATCTCTGATCCATACTCGACAAATTCCATTTTAAAAAGTTTTTCTTGACTAGTCAAATTGTTTGACTAATGCAGATATAAAGCCTGAGGAAGAAGAAACTATTTATCCTTCACTATGTTTCATTATTTCTTATATATAAGAAAGTATGCAAAGCAAAGCACCTCCAAGATTAGTAACTTGATGAGGTGGAAATACTTGTGTATTGCAGAGACCCACCGAGCTGTCGGTGGGATCATTGCTTCTTGCAGGACTGCCCATGCCCAAGCCGGCCAGGTCAAAGGGTAGAGTTCAGACAAAATGTAGTAACCAGTTCTCCTGATGTGGTGGTTGAGCTATGGGCCAGTTACCTGCTCTTATACAAAAATCTTCTTCTAGTAGTGAAAGATAGCAGTAATGCAAAGAAAATTACAGAAAAGTAATGCAAAGCCTCTTTGATAATGGTGACTGATGGTCAAAGCCTATTGAAAAAGAAAAATCTAATTATAAAATAATAATGCAATAAACCCATCCAAGAGGAACCAAAATGAAGGTGAGCAGTTATGATACAGGTAGAGTTAGGACAGGATACATCATTACAATGAAACCGTCAGAAAGCCAGTGTGATGTCATGGCTAAGTGTGTAGTACTTGGACCAGGAGGGGACCGCGGTTCAAGTCTTGCCTTAGCCAGAAACTTCCTGGGGGACCTTGGGCCAGTCACAATTTTATCTCAGCCTATCTCACAGGGTTGTGAAGATTAAAAATTGAGTTTATTAGTTACATGCAGAATCTAGACTGATGTATGGCAGTGGGACCCATGGCAGGGGGATGCTATATAAAAATAAATATTATTGATTTATTTATCCAAGACTGAAACTGTTACCTCTAATGTACTCTCTCCATGTTTAGCAAAAATGGTAGTTTGCCAAAACTTGCAAACCAGAAAACAGTAAAATAACAGTAATCTTAAAAAGGGAAAAGGAAAAGAAAAAATAGGGCAACTTAATAATGGGGGAAAGATAGGAAGTGTGTAGTGTAGGGGATAAGGTGCTTTACTTGGACCTGAGAGACCAGAGTTTGAAACTCACCCTGGCCAATGATCTTGCTAGCTGGCCGTATCTCTCTTTCATTTCCCCATCTGTAAAAAAATAAATATTAAAAAATGGCAATATGTGTGTGTCTGTCTTTCCCTGTGAGTTCCTCTCATCCTTGTCCATTCTGTCTCTCAAAACTGAGATTGTAAAGTGCTGCATATGCCTAATAGCACTATAGAAATGATTAGTAGTAGTATCAGGACGAAGAGAGAGGAGGGGTGTAATAAACCGAGTAGCTGCAACAGAGAGAGTAAGGGTTTGCCTGACATTGCTAATCCACTGACTTTGTCAGTCCATATTTTCTTAAATTTGTCTGAGACTCCATGACATCTGAATGCCAGATGGTTCATTGCTTTGCAAAATATCTGTTCAGAATATAAAGATCACATGCACCCAATGAAGAACTCTTTGTTCTTTCGATTACCTGCTATTACCGTTGGCAGATAGTAGCTGGCTAAACTTTCTAAGAGCTAAATTCTTCTCTCGCTCACCATGGTGCATTCTCCACTGAAGTCATTGGGGCTGCGTGTAACAACAAAGAACAACATGGTCCCCCGTATACTACTTTTTCAACAGGAACTTGATATGATGAGCATTAAAGCAAGGGAGCAAATTGGAGTAAGACAGACAAGAAAAGTGACTGGCAGGTGACAGAGATAAGCCTGAAATAGTAGCCCAGCAGAGTGACAGGTGAAGATTAAGAGATATAAATGAAGGCAACTGCCAGCATTCCACAGAGTTTGGGGTACTGAAGGAGCTAAAGGAAGAAATACGTTTGAGGGGCTGGCACTTGGGGGTGGGGGAGGAATTAGCCTAACTTTTTAAGAGGTGGGGAGGGCAGTGGTTGGAGAAATTCCAGAGGTGAGAAAAATGATTAAAATAAATTGGGAGCCACCAGAGGATTTTCCTGTTTCCTCCACCCTGAGTTAGAAAATAGATTATATTCGTTTTATGAGAGACGGAAAGAAAAATTACCCAACAAATTTAAATCAAACAGCAGAATGAACAATGGAGGGAACTGGGGTCCCTGAATGAGGATGGGTAGAATTTTGAAATCTCTCTAGTAGGAATAAATAAAATAATAATAATAATAATAATAATAAATAATTAATAAACAATAATTTTATTTATATAGTGTTCCCCTGCCGAATGGTGCTGCTTAGAGCGATTCACAAAATCAATACAATGAAACCAGTGGCAGTTTCTGTGAATGGGCAGGTGGACTCCCCTCCCACCCACCCCGGCCCGCTCTGGGGCTGACTCAGCCCAATGAAATGCTTTCCCAGGTGGTGTGGCCACTTGGATATGCTTCCCAGTCTCTAAGGGCCTCATACAGTTTGGGCGCATGTGCAAAAAGAGCAGTGCGTTTCCTGAGCCTGCGCACAAACTCTCAGTCACGGTGCACTGCACACTGTAGAACTCGCTCCCCGGCTCCCCTCTCTCTCCTGGTGCTGCGCATGCAGTGCTGCAGGGTCCTGCAGTCATCAGCGTGCAGAGGAGAAGGTGGAGCTGGCCTGGAGGAGGAGGCGGGGTTGCTAGGTTGGGGGTGGGAGGGGGATGGGACATGCATGATTGCTGCTCTTCAGGCGCCTCCCTCCTCCTCTTGCACTGCTGCAATGCTGTGTTCCTGGATAGCCTTGGGGGTGGAGCCAGCAGGGCCAGCCTGAGCCATCAATCAGAATGGATCAGAGATAGAGAGCGCATGCATCAAGTGCCGTCCTGATGGTGCATGGCTCTCTGTCACTGAGGGGGCAGGGCAGGGAGGAGGGGCTTGTTGGGACCCAGGCTGAGTTCCATTAGTGGAACTCAGCCAAAAAAACCCTGCAGTTGAGTGGTAATTGAAGCCACCCAGACACTCAGGCCACTTTTAGATGAGTGGGCTGGGAAGCACGTTCTTCAATGCACTGGGAGGAAAAGCCGCGTGGGGTGTGTTTACACACACCGTAAGTGACCACCTGCCATAGGAATCAGCGGTACACGCAGCCTCCCACGGCCTCTTTGAAGACGCATTCTGGAAACCTTGATATTGAGGTTTCCAGAATGCATCTTTAAAGAGGCCGCAGGAGGCGGCCCACACTGCCAATTCCTATGGTGGGCGGCCACTTCCGGTGTGTGTAAACGCACCCTACGTGACTTTTCTTCTTGGCACGTTGAAGAACGTGCTTCCCAGGCTGCTTGTTTAAAAGTGGCCTCAGTGATGGGGGGGAGGAGGCTTGAGGAAGGAGCCTGCCTGCCAGTCACAACAGTGCCAGAAGAGCTAAGCCTAAAGGCCTGCCCTGTGGGAGGTGCTAAGAACAGGCAGGAGGCACTGTAACTACTAGGCAGAAGCTGAATTGGGCCGGGCTAATGTCTTGTTCTAGGTTATTCTACCCTCTCTGCCAGGCTGCAGCAGCTGGCTTTAAATTTACTTGCCTGGCCTGAGAAGAACTACTGCATGGTTGGGGTCTTGGGGGAAAACCCCATACTGCATTTATGGTGTGCAGTTTAGAATGTGTTGAGTTTTTCTGCACTCTGCTGCATGTGTTTTGGTTGTGGCTTTCTTTGTTGAACAAACTTAAGATGGCTTTCTAAATTCTCTTGCTTGCTGTGTGCTAGCCTGTGTAAGATGGAGCTGCATGCTCCTTCCCCCCCCCCCCCGCTCTCTCTCAGGCCTGCAGAGAGGCCATTTTGTGGGCCCAAATGGGAATGCCTGGGGTGCCTCTGGCTTTTCTTTAAAATGGTCATGGACATGGTCAGTCCCCCCATTTTCCACCAATATTGTCTGGGTTTTCCTCTCTTTTTCTCTTGAACCTTTTGCTGCAATTCATTTTAAAATGGTTCCTTTGCAGTTTTGTCGTGTAGGAGGAATGTGGGGTTGATTTTATACTTATTATTAAGCATTTATATTGCACCAGCAGTGTTCGTGGCTGGCGCTTTACAGTTGTTGTTGGGAGACACGTCCCTGCTCCAGTGTGCTTACAATCTAAGAAGACCAAGGATGAGAGGAGAACAGGTGTGTGTGTGTGAGAGAGAGACACACACACATTTTAAGAGGGTTTTTTTACAGATGGGGAACTGAGGCTGTACATTTCCATATTTTCACCAACTGTTGGCTAGGCTCCGCCTACCGTTGGCTCTGCCTACCTTCTGGCCCTGCACCCCACCAGCCTTAGAATTCACCAGCCACCACTGAATGAAACCGCACAGAGAGGGGCATGCTGGGAAGGAGGAGAACTAATGGAGAAAAGCAAACCTGGCAGGAATGTAGGCAGGTAGGAAGTTGGAATGGGCCTTCTGCTGGGACAATCCACATGCATGTGACCTTCTCCCCCCCTCCCCACAAGCTCGTGGGCCCCCAGTGCAGCCGCACTTTCTGCACCTGTTCAAGCTGTGCCTCTGAAACTTGGCTATTTGTCTCTGAACTATACAGAGGATCATCTCTTCCAGAGTACGATCCTCCATCCCTAGGTTAACTACCCACCCTTTGACCCCTCTGATTGTGTGAACACAAGTGACGGTAAAGTTAGTTAGGAGGAGGTTATTACCTCAGAGTATCTGCTTGTGAACAAATGGTAAAACTGGAGCAAAAGCAGTTCAAAAGTGCTATCGATAATTGATAACATGGTCATTAGAGCCTTGAACAGACTGATTAACATTTTAGTGTGCCACGATGGCTGGAGGTCAGAGTCGACGAAATCAGTTTTTTGATTGCACAACTCAAATCCAATAAAGCCTCGGGGGGAGGAGGAGGGGATTTTCTCCCTCCTGAACTCTTTAAAAAGGACGCTGATTGGTGGACCCCTGTTCTAGCCACCCTTTTCTCCTCCATCAATCCATCAGGTAGGATGCCTAACGGCTGGGGGGAGGCAATAGTGGTGCCTATATATGAAAGTGGAGCTACGAATGTGCCATCAAATTATAGGCCTATAAGCCTTCTAAGTACAGCTAGTAAGCTATACGCAGGCACTTGCAGGGCCACTTGCTGGATTGGCTAAAAAGAGATTATGTGATACTGCCAGAGCAAGCAGGCTTCTCTGAGGGCCGTTCTACTATCAACCAATGTAGGACTCTGAGCTTTTTAGTAGACAAATATGTACACTTTAGGGGTAAACTCTATTGTGTGTTCGTAGACTTTAAAGCGGCTTTTGATAAAATTGATAGAGTAAGACTGTGGCAGGAATTGGAGGATTCTACCATTGACAGGCATCTGCTGGGTCTCATTAGATCACTTAATGGAAATACAACACTGGTTGTTCATTTGGACTCTGGGGGTACCTTGTTAGGTAGTTTTAAAGTGTCATCGGGAGTACGTCAGGGGTGTGTTATCTCACCTTTTTTGTTCAACTTCTATATCAATGATTTAGTGCCCCTTATGGCCAGAGCGTCCCCACCCCACGATGCTGGGCCCGCACCCTAAGGGATGCCTATTATATGCAGATGATGCGGTGCTGATGTCCCAGACACGAGTCGGCCTGAGGAGACAGTTGGCAGCAATAGGGGGGGTATTGCCGAGTAAACAAGTTAACCTTAAACTATGGTAAGACAAAGGTTATGGTTTTTGGAAGTGCAAGGAAAATCTGGCAGTGGCAAATAGATGGCCACAGTCTGACTCAGGTCTCAGTGTACAAATATCTGGGTTTTTTTGTTTAATTCTTCATCTCGTTGGCTCCGACATAAAAACCTGGCCTTGGGACGTGTAAAGGGGAACATAACTGTGCTAATATGATGCTTTCACAAAAGGGAGAGGGGTTTCATGACCATAGCATTAAAAATACTTGACCTCAAAATTAAGGCCCAATTACTCTATGGAGCAGAGTTATGGGCTCTGGACTTCCCCCCAAGATTTGGATAAAACTCAGGCCAGATGCCTGCGAACTTTGTTGGCAGTTTCAAATAGCGTACCAACTGCGGCTGTAAGGTTGGAGACTGGTGTAATACCTTGGAGTTGTGCCCTGTGGGCCCGGGCTATAACTCTTTGGTTGCAAATAAATGTTTTTGCGTCTCCTCTATCAAGGCCGGATCTTCTCATCCATAGGCACGCCAACATATGGGCCTATCTGTCGAGGAACTTACAAGGAAGGGGGAAAAGGCGACCAAAGTGGAAGTTAATATCAGGCTACAGGATATTAGTAGATAGGAGGATTATTCTAAGGTAGCCAGCTTGAGATCTCTGGCACACTATGGTAACATAATTTCTGCCTCCCCGGGCATGGCAGCGTATCTGGGTAGATAGTGCGGGTTCCAGAAAATCCACCTGTTTCTGTTGGCCCGGATGAATGCTCTCCCTACTAGGCTCCTTGAGGGTAGATACGGGGGTATTCCCCTTGCCCAGAGGACCTGTCCTTTCGATAATCTGGCAGCCGAGACTGTTGAACATATTCTTGGTGAGTGCCATCTATATGATGGGCCAAGGTCACGATGGCTAGCTAGGATTATGAGAAATTTGCCAGGGAGAACCCCCCAGGAAATCTTAAGAGCGTTGCTCAGAGATGTTTCACCGGATATAACATATGCAGTAATGGGCTTTTTGGTGGAAGCATTTCAGGTCAGAGCTCTTTTTCTGGCCAGTAAATCAATTCCTGAGGTTATTGCATCCCCTTTGTTGGGGGAGTAGGTTCCTGATGGGGTTTCTCTTTTTATTCCTCAACCGTGGCCCTGGGCTTTTTTGTTTTATATTTCTGTATTCTATTTGTTGCTTTACAGCTGGTCCTGCTAAACTAATTATTTTATATTATCTTATATTTTATTGAATGAATTTTATTGTATGTTGGATAGTTAGGTTGATAATTTTGGTAAACAATCATTAAGTTTCTGAATTTTGTCTTTGAGTTTTTGAGTTCTTGAATCTTGAATTCTTGAATTTTGTTTATTATATATAGTTTGTTATATGCAAGGACCCATTGGTCACGCAAATAAAGATATTTGATTTGATTAACATTTTATTTGTTACCTGAATATTTAGCATCTTTGTCAAGCTCAACTTAGTAGGAAAATTAAAACATGTATTGGTTGAAATGTTTGTATCGGAAAATGACTTAATTTCACTGTATCACAATGAAGACTGCAGCACAATCTAGACTGAACTTCTTTTGGCTGTCTTTACTGGTAGAATATGAAGATATGTATTTGCCAGGCACAGGCGAAGTTCCTAACACCAAGAGCTGCACACCAAAATCTTCATCAGCCACAGGACACACACATGCAGGGCTGGCCTTAGCAGGGCCCCACAGTAGCGCCCCCTACTCCTATCCCAGCATGGACCTAAATGGGGGTTACCTTTGGGGCTCTGCAGAAAGATGGTCTGGCTGGGGATTTGGAGTCATCCATCCACTCACCCATAGGAAGTCATAAGAGGTGATTTCTTGATGGGAACAGAGGCAGCCATGGTAGCGTGCAACCAGCAGCAGAGGAAGAAGCAAGGTGTGGCGTAGACCCAGCGAGTGAGGAGAGAGGCACTCCAGGGCCTCAGACCATGCAGGGGAGGCAAGGTAAGGAGAGAGATGCTTCAGAGCCCTGGGTCGGGTGGGGTGGGGGAGAGGTGCTCCAGATCCCTGGCCTGGGCTTGGCAGGGGGAGAAGGGAGGAGAGAGGTGTCCCAGGCTGGGCAAGGTGATGGGGTGGGTGAGTGTGGGGTCCCTGCATTTTGTCTTTGCCCTGAGCCCTGCAGGATTTTGCACCCTGACATGCGCAAGGGAAGCTGCAACACATCCCCATTGGCACCGACTCCTCTCCGCTGCTGCATCTTACCTTACTGGTCTCTCCGCCGCAGATGTGAATGCAGCCTAAGGCTGGCCCTGTACACATGCGCATATGCCATCTTTCCTTGCTTCATGATTGGCTGATGGAGCTGGTGCTCTGTATTCCCGGCTGCTGAGATCTTGAGGAGTAGCTCCAGTTCAGCTGCTGAGAATGATTCTGGTGCAATGAAGTAAGACTAAGAACCATTCGGGCAGTATTGGGCCCAAGACCAACCCCTGGCCAAAAGTTGCATTTGAACTGTCTAAGAGTTGCATGGAGCTCCTGAGCTACAGTTTGGCCACCTCTGAACTATGCTGACTTGGCTGAAACATGTGGATGGTGAGACTAAGGGGCCCTTGATGAAAGATGGACTCTCTCTTGGTGATGAAGGGGCGTATTTGTATTTGCTTACACTTTCCCAGGAAGAGGAAATAAAGGCTCTGGCATCCTTTGTTCTATTGGTAATCAAGAGAGAAAATGTGGTATAAAATTGTTCTTGGTTATAGATAACCAGTTAGTAACCCTTCCCCAATTTTATTAGTAAACTGGGTCAATCCATGATTGGAGGATCAAATGATAGACCGATGGATGTTACTGGTTGAAAGGTGGAGTTAATTAATTGGAGCTATATCAAAATGGAAATGGAATGGTTGTGATGTTAATTATGGTAATTGATGTTTTATATTATATGTATATATGTTTGCTTTGGTGGCAAAGGCGAAAGCCAGCCATAATAAAATTGAAATTGAATTGACTAAGGGGCTGGAAGTATTAAGGGGAGTTTGACAGTTGAGTTAATTTAGTGGCTTCTATAGGATTGTTTGTTTGGAGGGGGACCTTCTGGGCTTGAGGGTTTGCTTGCTGGGTTGACTGGTTGGAGTGCGAGCTAGGTTGGAGCTGAGGTAGTGTGTTGATTGATAGTGTTGACTGCTGCAGTGATTGTTGCTCACCAGTGGTGAATCATCCTCTTAATTTCAACTCTGCGCACTGTGTGAGGAAGGGGTCTGAGCTATATTCACAACAAGGCTGCCAGTGACTGGAGGAGCTGGGTAGGAACTGGACTAAGGGACTAGAGAGAGACTAAGCAACTGAAAGCTTGAGGTGAGTTTGCAGGCTGAAGTAGCCAATAGAGAGGGGAGGAGGGGGGCGGGTTCAGAATCTTTTATTTATTCCACACTACCCAGAAATAGTAGTGTCTTATGCGGATGCTTTATGGTCCCAAGACCATCACTACTACCTGTACTCATAGGATCCAGGATCAAATTTTAAGAGGTTTCCACCCAGATCCTTGTTTTCATTTGTTGGGAATGCAATTTTCACATCCCTAAGCTTCCCAGCTGGGGGAACTTTCCTTTGTAATAGCTGTGTGCTTGTGGAGTCCCTCATCATGAGGCAGGTATGTGAGCTGCAGGAAGAAGTTTCACATTTGAGGTAGACCTGGGAAAATGAGTACTTCAAGTGACAGCACTGGGCAATGCCAACTAGCAGCACCAGTGGAGAAGGAAGAGCTTGCTGCTCCTTGTGTCATAGGTTGGCCAATGGATATGTCAGGCGGTAAGCGTTGTCCTGCATCCAGTGCCCCTGATCCATTGACTGAAAGAATCAGCTTGCCATCCTTGTGGTAGAGAAGGAGTAAATATTTTTAATTGACAAGGAGAAGCTGTATGCTCCATAGGATGGGGTCCCATGGCCTTCACATCTGCCAAGAGGAGGAGGATGGTGGTGACTGGGAACTCTCTCCTTATAGGGATGGAAGTACCCATTGTCTGACTGCACCCGATGTCCTGTGAAATGTGCTGCTTGCCTGCTGCTTAAACCTGAGACCTCAAATACAAAATTAATTGGTGATAACTAGCTGGGCAGCAGTACATGAAGAGTCTGGGGTTATAGTAGTTATAACCCCAAGTAGTTGACTGACTGAATACGAGTCAGCAGAATGATGCAGCAGCTAAAAGGACAAATGCTATTTTGGGTTTCAAAACAAAGTATTGTCTCTGAGACAAGGGAAATTATTATTGTTCCACTCTATTTGGCCTTGTTCAGGCCGCATCTAGAGTACTATGTCCAGTTTTGGGCACCTCACTTTAAGAAAAATGCTGAAAAGCTGGAGAGAATACAGAAAGCAATGAAAGGAAAGACCTATGAGGAGAGGTTGAAGGCGCTGGGAATGTTTAGCCGAGAATAAAGAAGGTTAAAGGGGGACATGATTATAGTTTTCAAATATGTAAAAGACTGCTATAAGAGAAATTATGCCCATTATTTCTGGACAACTAGGATCTAATGCTGTTCTGCCACTTTAAGGTGGTGCAGAGTTTGTGCCCCCCCCCCCCCCCCAAGGTGGCAGGCAGGAGGGGACTGACAGAGGCCAGAAAAGGCCAATGGGGAAGCCAAACAGTGAATCCAGCCTTTGGCTTTCCTGCTGACAGTAAGGTAGTGCTCTTACAAGATACAGAAGTGCTCCCTGCACGAAGACCTGACCAATCAGTGGTGGTTGTTGTTGCTTCAGGAGGCCATTTAACAATGTGATTCAGGTCAACAAACCATCAATTTGGGGATGGCAAAGGAATGTTTCCCTTAGCTGCATTGACCCAGGGCTGTCCAAGGTTTTTCACTTTCCCCACGGTGCCCCATTGCCCCTATTGTTTTGCCAACTGAGCAACTAGCAGGACACACACAAGCTCTGGACTGGTGCTTCAAGTTTGGAATTTGTATCACCCCTGTTGGAGTGCATCCAGTACTTAGGTCTGTTAAGTAGTGGTCCAGAATTAGTGACCACCAGAAAATTTGCTCCACTGAGAGGTGGGAAGGGGTTGGCCAGGTGGGGTTATGCATTGAGCAACGTTCTAGGCTAGGAACCATGAAGCTAGTGTCACCACCTCTCATGGTTTCGACCATGACATTCCCATAGGCCAAAACGGAAGTGTCAGGGTCAAAACAGTGAGAAATGGCAACAGTAGCCAACCATTCCTTTGTGAGTTCTCTTTGGCATGGGATCATTTGCTTGACTGGATCCACTTGTTGACTTGTTTAATCAAAGGGGTTGTTGCTTATTTTACACCAAATCCAGTCTCTTACCTTTTTTTGTCCTGCTGGTGGTGGTGTAATGAGCTTAAATTAAAGGAGAATACATTTAGGTTAAGTAGTTGGAAGAATTTTCTAACTACCAGGACAGTGGGGCAGTGGGATAATTTGGTAAGGGGGTTGTGGATGTCCCATCACTGGAGGGAGGTCTTTAAAGATAGGTTAGAGAGATTTCTCCCAAGGATGGTATAGATACTGTGGATCTTGCTTAAGGGCCAGGGAACTGGATTAGACAATCCCGGGGGTTCCTTCTAGCAAGGAAACCAAAAAAGTTAATTCCCTAGGGAATTTTTGTGGAAAACCCCACCCACAACTCACATTAGCAAAACAACAGGTGGGGATACCTTAGACAAACATAGCATTAATAAAATCACATGTTTTTTAATAAATTTAGACAATCATAAACAATAAATCTCAAAGGAGATATGTATCCACAGGCATTGAAATCCACTTGGGGTACTCACTAGCACTCCAAAAACATATACAGTCAATAAGGAACACCAACACCACAAACAAACCTATACCGTGCTGGACACACTGTGTTTCCGACCATCTTGTGATCGTTATCAACAGCACCAGTGGAATAATGGCAAGGATTACAAAACAAAACAGGTGGGTGGTCTCCAAATTTTACATATCCTCCATACATGGAACATTTATAATATCTCCAGAAAACCTGTAAGAAATAATTAACAACCCAATGTATCTTATGGCAACACCATTTTGCAAAAAGGTATTTATTTAAACTTTTAACCCAAATATATTGGATGTTTGTTTCTATTTTTTTATGTTTATTAAACTTATGTCCCCTTGGAAGATAATCTACTCACCCCCTGTCCACATGAATCCATGCATGCATTGCTCTGAAGCAGTCATGGCAACCAAGATAAGTCTGTTGTTTGTTCCCCCAGTTGAATACTACAATATATAAAAAGCAATTTTAAACTTTATTGAATTATTTTTTAACATTTAAAACTCATATCCACTGGGAGAAGAAACCCACTTACCCCCTATCTGAATGAGACCATGCGTATCACTATTCCATGACAATCCTGACAATGGAGTTAAGGCTACTGTTTGTTTCCCCAGTTAAATATTATCAAGCCCATCCAACACACCTGATTTGAGCATATATCTATCTATCAGTGATTAACTCAAATGCTGATGTTATGCACACTTCACTAAGGGTAAGTTGTACAGCCCATGTGTGAACTCCAGCAACATAAACATATCTCCCCATACCAACTCAAAGTCCTTGGTAAGTTGTCTTCAAATTCCTTATTGAGGAAGATCCAGTTCCCAAAAATGCTGTCTCTCTGAGTCAAGCCTGTCTCCAGTTGTAGAGTTGAAAGATTCTTCCTCCATAGGATCACAGGATACAAGTCATCAAGATGACACCTCAGCTGCTCCATATCCTTTCCAAGGTATCGTCAAATTCCACAGCATGAAGGGCACCCCTGAAGCTGTGTAAGTCATAACTCAAAAGTTTTAAATCCAGTGAACTGCATACCAAATGTTCTCATCGTTAAAGCTCCAAATCCTTGACACTGCTTCCCAAGGTCCAGTCCTTACGACTGATCCTGTGTGATGAAGATCCCCGCATATTCATGTACAGGGAAAACCTCCAAATGCCTAATATTAACTGTATATACATACATAAATGAAATCTTGGCATTGGAGGACTTCCTTACACAGACATAATAATAGGTCCTAGGAGACACACACAAAGGCTGACCCAACCTCCCCTATGTAATGTATATGATTTCCAAGCAAAAACACAGTAATAATAATCTTATATAGTAAACATACATTCTCTACACCAAAATGTGTGGAATATCACTGGAAGAGAGAGCACACGCCCTATCTGTGATCCCCAAAACACCCCAATTATAGGGTAATGATCTGTCCCCAATCAATACTTTCATTCAAACCATAAGGCATCAAAGAATTAAGCCTCAAGATCCATCTGGCCTCAAGTTTCAATAACTCCTTATCAGAGCTGTGGGTGTCTATACAGCAAAAAGCAAGATCATCAACAGTATGATTCACCTCCAAAAAATGTAGAACCAGAGGTTCTGTACTTCTTTTGCACCTGATATTTGATCTATGCTCTATTATTCTAGTTTTAATAGGCCTTGTTGTTTTGCCTATATAATTGAGTCCACATTTACACTGAATGATATAGATCACCATCATACTCCTACAGGTAAATCTATGTCTTATCTCAAAATCTGTACACAAATATGGTGAACTAATAATGCGATTGCACATATTTAAGTGGCAGACACTGCATTTGTGACACCTAAAGTTACCCCTGGGTTTCCTACTTGGCACCCCCTGGGGGTTTGGTTTTTTTATATCACTGTGCACCAAATAGTCACCCAAATTCTTTGTTCTCCTATAGGCAAAAAGTGGATGTTGGTCACAGCCCGGTATGTTCTTAACCAAATGCCAGTTATCTAAAATACCTTGTCTGATCAAATTTAAAGCCGGATTGTACTCCATTGAAATTACCATCCTATCCT
>QEPC01000531.1:4317935-4351467 GCA_003113815.1 Sphenodon punctatus
AAAAAAATAAGTCATCTAAATACCTCCTAAAAAACTTTATATGTTGTAGGTAGGGGTTTCTCCCTGGAGTCAAAATCACCTTCTCCTCAAAGTATTCCATAAACAAGTTTGCCAATTCTGGAGCAAATTGGCAACGCATTGCTGTCCCACTAATCTGTTGATAAAAATCCATATTAAATCAAAAATAATTTCTAGAGAGAATAATTTCAGCCAATTTTATCAAAAATGAGGTTGGCGGTGAATATAGTGCCTCCCTGTTATTGAGAACTTGCTCCAGAATTACCAGAGCCTCATCTTGTGGAATATTTGTATACAGTGACTCTACGTCTATTGTAACCAGCCATACCTCAGTGTCTCCTAATTAGATATTCCGCAACAGATCTAAAAAATGCATGGAATCCCTAATATACGTTTTGATCTCAAAAACAAAGGGTTTCAAAAAAGAGTCTATGTACGTGGCCACATTCTCAAAGATTGAATTCACCCCTGATACTATAGGCCGTCCCAGAACCGGCCATTTGAGTTTGTGGATCTTTGGGAGGACATAGAAGACAGGAATTCTGTCTTCCATTTTCTTAAGGAAGTCGTGGACTTCCTCCGTGATATGATTAAATAAAAATGCTTCATCTATAATATGACAGTAGTTTTTTTTAGGAAAGAGGTAGGATCACGATCCAAAAGTGCATAGTGTCTTTGATCTGCCAATTGCCTGGATACCTCACACATATAATCCTCCTTATCCATGATCACTACAGCTCCCTCTTTATCCGCTGCCTTAATGACAATCTCACTGTTGTTACTGAGTCCCGTGATGGCTTCCTTATGTTGGCCCGATGTATTGTGCCACACATCAATTCCTCCTGAAATCTACCCTATCCACCACCCTCATCAAATTATTTGTAACTGGATTGAAGGTAGATTTAGGATGAAAAGGAACCAGATTTTCTTCTTCTACTGGTGCTCCTTCGCCCCAGAACTCTGCCAACTTAATTTTCCTAACAAGTCTTTGAATATCAATACGAGCTGTAAGTGTATCATATTTGGGTGTGGGTACAAAGGAAAGACCTCTCTTTAGGACCTCCAATTCCACAGGGTTCAATATGTATTTAGATAAATTAACCACAATAGATTTACTGGAACTAGCCCTCTCTAGAATCCCAATCTGTTGTCCTTTCCTCTCTCCTTCTGAAATGGGTCGTGCGCTCGGCCCCTCCCAGAAAAAGAGGGAGCATGCACTCCCAACGAGGGATGTGTTCCTTCTAGCCCCATGATTCTGTGATTTGATCTCTTCTAACCCTGCTTTCAAAAAACAGCTGAAATTAAACAAGGCATGCTTATTATCTGGGTGAAAGTGTCAAGAGTAAATGGAATTTTACAAAATCACTTAGCTCTTGTACACCTGACCTTTCAAGCTGCCTATCAACTAGAGTGATTTGGAGACCTTAGCAGTTCTGACAACCAGTTTTGTAATTGAGTGTAAGAAGGAGGAGGGAATCATTGACATCAGCTCACCCCTCACATTTTTTTTTTTTTTTGAATCATGCAATTTTAACCTCGTTGGCTGCTTGGTTTAATGCAGTGCTTTGTAATTTTCACGCATCCCAAGGGCATTGCTTTTCTCTGGTGTTCCGATTCAGTCCATCTGTGCTGCTAAGGCACTGTCTTTTTATCTTCAAAGTATGTTTTATTATTTTTGCTTTGATGTATGCCAGGGACTTCCCTATTCCTTCTACATAGCTTCAACAACTTTGTATTTTCAATGTCTTCTGAACTGGAGTGTCCACCATTTCAGGCTCTGATGCCAGTGTTTTAAAGATAGGATTGTGGAGGGGCAGGAGAGGGAGGAAAAAATGCCAATGGGTTTTGACAATAGTCAGTAAAGAATTGCGCAGTTCAAAGTGGTTTAATTTTCTTTTCAGAACAGAAAGGGATATAATGTTGTTTGCTTCATTGCATGCACTTAGCTTCATTCTTCATTTAATCTGTGCTTGTAGATCAAGAAAAGAACAGTTACCTGAAATCTGCCTTGTGCTAGGCTATATATACACAGCAAAGAGTTGAACGGACGTCACCATCTTTCAGAATAAGTTTCCCCTGTAATACTCTCTACTTCTCTATTTTTGGTGTTTGCAGTGAATGGGACTTGCCCCAGTAGAGCACTTGAAAATCAACGTGTGTTCACATGAAGTGGCTGGACAACTTAGTCAGTCAAAGAATTTTATTTGATAACCAATTAGGCGTTACAAAATTACATTAAAATAAAAATGTAAAATAAAAATATAAAAGTAAACTCAGGGATCATCATTCTGCAATTACATAAGAGTAGCAATACAGAATATTTACTCCACAATTGTGTCAGGCCCTGGGGCCAGTCGGGCCCTCCCCTG
Source organism: Sphenodon punctatus (assembly GCA_003113815.1). NCBI lineage: Eukaryota > Metazoa > Chordata > Lepidosauria > Sphenodontia > Sphenodontidae > Sphenodon > Sphenodon punctatus. The sequence continues at coordinate 4,320,323 of QEPC01000531.1, forward strand.
CCCCGGTGCTTCCCCGGTTGCTGGACAACCTGAGGATCGGCGGTGTCAGGGCACACGTCCGAAGGGTTGGGACTCAGAGATGCAGGGGTCAGGGGATGCCTTGGCACAGGCTGCCCCTGCTGCTGGGCAACCGAACACGCAGTTGCGGTGCAGTGTACAGCTCAAGAGCTGCAGTGCTTCAGAACAGGAAAGCTGCCCCGCCGTGAGCGATGGGGCCATGAGCCACAACACCTGAGGCCCTCACGGCAAACACATAAAACTACTGGCAGGGCCCTCAGTTCCCCACTGGTAATCGTTGAGAGAGGCTGCAGCAGGAACAACGAGTGGCAGAGCTTCAGCTTGGGGAGAAGGCAGGAGCAGCAGGGGTGGAGAATGGAGGAGTTGTGGAGCCCGTGCTGGTATGCTGGGCAGGGGGTTGAACTTGGACATGGGGGTTAACCAGCCGCCACCCCTTGAGACTCCGAGGGTGGGTGTCGGGTGCTCTGTCTCCCCCCACCCCCGGAGGCTGTGGATGAGGACATGTCTGACCGATCTCCCCCTTGTGGGGAAATGGTTGTGGGGGGCAGTGGTAATTGCCCCCTTCCCCCCCCGAGATTGTGGTAGGGGACTTCTTCCAGAACCCCCTTGGGAGCCCGGGTGTCGTCAGGCCGGGGCTGACTTACCTATCAGCTGGAGCATGACGATGCTGGTGCCTCCACCCCCAGAAGGGGGCGGGGTGTGGGGAAGCCGGCTTCTGGGTCACTCCTTCAAGTTCCGGGAGCGGCTGATGGCTGTGCTGACGGCTGTGCCGGGGGCCCATGCCGAAAGGGCATATCCAAAGGGGCCTGCCCTTTGGCATTGCCCTTCGGCGGGGTCCGGTGGCTGGAGCCGACAGATGGACCCAATGTATGTAGTGTGTGGTGGGAAGGGGAATATGTGTACGTGACAAGTGGAAGGTCTCTCTCCCCCCTGGTGAGAGCAGGGGGGTAGAGGGAGGCAGCAGGGGGGAAACTAAGAAAGTAGTATGTTATGTGAAAAGATTATTACAATGTGTAATTTATTTGAGGGGTGGATTTGATTGTACTACATATGTGATCTTGGATTAGGGCTGGGGGGTTGTTATTGTTATTGCTGCTGCTGCTGTTTGATTTATTTGATGTTTAAGCTTCTTATGTATTGTGACAGTTGGTGTGAGTTGCCTCCTGGTGAGAACAGGAGGGTGGAGGGATGGTCCCACCCTGGTGGCAGCAGGGGGGGGGGACTAAGGAAGTAGTATGTTATGTGAAAAGATGGGTATAATGTGTAATTAATTTGAGGTGTGGATGGGATTGTATTATATATGTGATCTTAGATTGGGGCTGGGGGGTTGCTATTGCTACTGCTGTTGATATTTGATTTATTTGATGTTTATGTTTACTATGTATTATGATATTTGTTGTGAGCTGCTTCAAGCCATCTGTGATGGGAGAGGCAGGGTATACATTAAAGGTAATGATGCTGATGATGATCCTGAGAGTCTGTGAATTCTGAGACTGAGAGCTGGGTATCTGGAGGAGTGTTTGTAGAGTGGGTGTGCATGTGCGAGAGAGTGTGGAAGTGCGACTGTGCACGTGGTTACGCCCCCTCACAACCCTGCACTCGGGCTAGAGTGCAAGCGTGGTGCGTGTGACTACCCGTGGAGACCCCCCCTGACTGTTCCCCACATGTGGATCCTGGACCTTCCCCCTTCACACCCTTGGTGCCTAGCTGGTGACGGTCCCAGAGCACCTGTAAGTATTACATCCCTGCCATTCCCCTTTCCCCCTCCCCTTTGTTGGGAACCCTGCCATCTCTGGCCTATGATGATCTAGGATTCCTTTCTATCTTGGAGAGAATGCCCCTACAAGATCCTGAGGGCTATTTTACCCCAAGTCGGATGCCTTGGACATTGGAGAAGGGCAGAGGCCCCTTCCCTCCTTGGGGTGCGAGAGTCGAGCACCCTTCAGTCCCCCTCCCCCACCTAACAAATTGGTGTAGAAACAAATGGAGAAGTCACCCAAACCTTGGCAGCAAGAAAAGCAAACATTGCAACATAACGAATTTTCACAACCCCAACAATAATCTAAGCTTATTTGAAGTTGACACAAAAGGCCATGCCTGATTGGAGGAGAACAAGGGTTAAAGGCACTTTATGCTAATGTCCTCATACAAGGAACATTCCAGCAAATAATGGGGGAGCGATTCCACCGTACCCTGGACAACTTACTTTGAGCCTCTCCATAGGCTCCAGGAGTAATTGCTTTGAGATAATGTTTTGTATGCAGTAGGGCTGGTTTGGCATAACTGTTCCGTTTTTGGGGACATTTCTGTAAAAATGGAACAGTTGTCTGGTATTCCAGCTGAAATTGCAATTCTGATCTGAATCCCACTTAAAATAAGAATAATAATTGAAAAAGACCATGCACATGTGCAAAATGGCCATTCGGCTGTTTCTTGCATGCGCAAAATGTGGTGCATTCGGGCTGAACGAAATGCCCGGTTAAAGTTGGAACTGGGTGAAATTTCTCTTTCAGCTCTCCTATGCAGATACTCCACTACACCTGTGATATCCTGGGGTAAAAACCTCTGGTAGGTCATGGCTCTTTACGTAGCAATAAAAGCCATTTCCAGGGAAGATTTTTCCCTGGTTGTGCCTTATGAGTCATCTGAATGGGGTGGGTTAGTAGTAACATAGTTAACAGTTATCCCTGGTCTATCTTGGAGTAACAAGCTGTAAATATTAGTTCTGAGCACATTCATTTGTTTTACAACTGAGGATGGATTTGTAAGTTGAACAGTAAGGAACTGCCAGTTGAAGATCCTAGTTAAGGAAACCTGATGTTGCCAGCAGGGATGAAGGCCAAATATGAATTGTCCCATGAAAGCAGAAAAGGTAAAGATAAAATTTATTCCAACAACACAAGCCACTTACTTGCTGTCGTGCCCCAATACTTAAAAATGCAGGACCAGACCATCAGCTGGGATAAATCAGTGTAACTCAAGGGCATAGCTACAATAGTGTAACTCAAGTGTACAATAGTGTAACTCAAGGGCATAGCTACATAGCTACAAGGGCTGGTGAGGTTGCAGCTCATCTGCATACGCTCCCAGCATCCTCGGCTGTCATCGCTCGAGGACACCACGACTCTCCTGGGGCTTGGCCTTCCTGCCGCCCCAAGCTCCACCGACCAGCGGGCCGAAAAGCGCGCGCCTAAAGGCGCGCGCCTTACAGGTACTTTTCTCCATTTCTTTTCTACTGTACTTCCCCCTCCTATCTTACTCACTAACATGTCTGCCCTATTTTCTCGCCTTTTCTTTCCCTCCTCTCCTTCTCCTCTTCCTGTCCATCTTTTTCTTCCTCTACTTTTCTCCTCCCAGCTTCTTCCTCCCCCCAACCGATCACCACTCTCTAACCTCCCCCATACATCCTTTGCTCCCTTGGCTACTTTCTCTCATTGCTCCCCTTCCACTCCTGTCTCTAGCCTTCCTCGATGCTCCCCTTCTCCCAATCTTATCCCTATTCCTCCTGTCTCTAGCCTACCACGACGCTCCCCTTCTCCCAATCTTATCCCTATTCCTTGCCTCCCCCCTCATCAACTACCATTTTTCTGCTCCCTCTGGAACTGTCGCTCATCTATCAGTAAAGCTCCCTATATCCATGATCTTTTCCTCTCTCGCTCCCTCCAGCTCCTTGCCCTTACTGAAACTTGGATCACTCCCTCGGACTCTGTCACGCCTGCTACCCTCTCCTGTGGGGGTCTCTCCTTCTCTCACCAACCCCGCCCTGAAGGACGGGGTGGTGGGGTGGGCCTCCTTCTTGCTAAATCCTGTCAGTTCCAACCAATTTCTCCTCCCCCCTCTCTCTCCTTCCATACCTTTGAGGCTCACTCCGTGCGCCTCTACTCCCCCCTCCATCTACGTGTTGCTGTCATCTACCGTCCCCCTGGTCCTCTCTCTTCCTTTCTTTCTGACTTTGAGTCCTGGCTCACTTTCTTCCTCTCTGTTGATATCCCCACTCTCATCCTTGGTGACTTCAACATTCATGTTGATGACCCATCTCAGCCCTCAGTCTCTCGCTTCCTCTCCCTAGCCTCCTCCTTCAACCTCCACCTTTGGACCAACTCCCCCACCCATACTAATGGCCATTCTCTTGATCTTGTCCTCTCTAGAAACTGCTCTGTCGCTGATCTCTCCTTCGATCCTCATCCTATATCAGACCACTTCCTTGCCTCTTTCAACATTTCCCACTGTCCCCCCTCCTCTTCCCCTTCTCTACGCCCCTTCCGTGACCTTCAAGCTATTGATCCCCTGGACTTTGCCTCCTCTCTCTCTCCCCTTCTTCCTACAGTCTTCTCTTCCTCCTCCCCTGACTCCGCTGTCTCTGCTCTCAACGCCTCTCTCTCCTCCACACTTGACTCCCATGCCCCTCTCTCTTCCCGCCCTGCCTTCTCCCACAACCCCCGTCCTTGGCTCACCCCTAGTATCCGCCACCTCCGTTCTTGCACTCGTGCTGCTGAACGACTCTGGCGCAAATCCCATTCTCACGCTGACTTCCTTCACTTCAAATTCTGTCTCTCCACCCTTACTTCTGCTATCTCCCTTGCTAGACAACACTACTATGCCTCCCGCATTGAGTCCTGTTCTCGGGACCCTCGCCGCCTGTTCTCTACCTTTGACTCCCTCCTCAAGCCTCCCTGTCCTCCCCCTCCTTCTTCCCTTTCTGCTCAGGATCTTGCCTCCTTCTTCACCTCCAAGATAGACAAGATCCGCCTCGACATCGCTTCCCACTCCTCTCTTCCCACTCCCACCCCTCTCCCTCCTCCCCCTCCTTCTCTCATGTCCTCCTTCTCCCCTGCCTCCCTTAAGGAAATCTCCTCTCTGCTCTCCTCCTCCAACCCTTCCACTTGCCCCCTTGATCCCATTCCTTCCCGCCTCCTCACCTCCATTACTCCCACTGTCGCCCCTTCCTTCCTGCACATCATCAACCTCTCCCTCTCTACTGGCTCTTTCCCTTCTGCCTTCAAACATGCCACAGTCTCTCCTATTCTCAAAAAGTCCACTCTTGACCCCTCTGACCCTTCTAGCTATCGTCCTGTCTCACTCCTTCCTTTTGCTTCCAAGCTGCTTGAACGTGTTGTCTACTCCCGCTGCCTTGACTTCCTATCCTCCAACTCCTCCCTTGACCCCCTCCAATCTGGCTTCCGCCCCCTTCATTCTACTGAAACTGCTCTCGCTAAGATCACCAACGATCTTCTGGTGGCTAAATCTAAACGTCTCTATTCCATTCTTGTCCTCCTTGATCTCTCTGCTGCCTTCGATACTGTTGACCACTCACTCTTGCTGGATTCCCTTCACTCCCTTGGCTTTTGTGGCTCTGTCCATAACTGGTTCTCCTCCTACCTCTCTGACCGCTCCTTTAATGTGTCTCTCTCCAACTCCGCCTCCTCCTCCTTCCCCCTCTCAGTTGGTGTTCCTCAAGGCTCTGTTCTTGGCCCTCTCCTCTTCTCGATCTATACCTCATCCTTAGGCAAACTCATTGCCTCCCATGGCTTCCAATACCACCTCTATGCTGATGACACTCAACTCTATCTCTCTACTCCCTCTCTCTCTCCCTCTGTTCAAGCTCGTCTCATCAACTGTCTCTCTGACATCTCTACCTGGATGTCTCAACGTCAACTCAAACTCAACATGGCTAAAACTGAACTCCTTATCTTCCCCCCTCATCCTTCCTCTCCTTCCTCACTGTCAATAACTATTGATGGAGTCACCATCCTGCCTGTCCCCCAAGCCCGTAGCCTAGGCTTCATCTTTGACTCAGCCCTTTCTTTTAAACCCTACATTGACTCTGTTGCTAAATCCTGTCGCTTCTCCCTCCATAACATTGCTAAGATTCGCCCTTTTCTCTCTGTCTCGTCTGCCAAAACTCTTGTTCATGCTCTGGTCATCTCTCGCCTCGATTACTGTAACCTCCTTCTCACTGGCCTTCCCCGGTCTCACCTTTCTCCCCTCATCTCTGTCCAAAACTCTGCTGCCAGGGTCATCTACCTCGCCAGTCGCTTCGACCATGTGCAGCCCCTCCTCTCTTCGCTTCACTGGCTTCCCCTTCCTGAACGAATCCTGCACAAGCTCCTAGTCTTCACCTATAAAGCTCTTCACAACCTTGCTCCCCCCTACCTCTCTGCACTTATCGCCCTCCATACTCCAGCCCGTGCACTTCGCTCCTCCTCTGTCCCTTCTCTCACCCTTCCACGCCTTCCCTGCTCCCCTAAGCGCCTTCGTCCCTTCTCACTTGCTGCCCCCCATGCCTGGAACTCCCTCCCTGTCCACATCCGCCTTGCCCCCTCCCTTCATACCTTCAAATCTCTCCTTAAAACTCACCTCTTTCGCTCTGCTCTGTCTGACTCTTTATCCTGCTGAGCCACTATTCCTATACCTACGATCGGTTTACCCTTATCCTTGCAACATGGACCTGCCTGCTGTCATTCTCATCGTAACCAAGCCAAGTACGTGCACTTGAGACCTCGCATCTTCATGAATGTTAGACCCCTTGTCTCTCCCTCTGTTCCCCTTCCTAAGTCTCTCCCCCAGCTCCTGTCTCTCAGATTGTAAGCCCTAGGGGCAGGGACCGTGTCTATTTTATTACTTTGTAAAGTGCCAGGTACACTGCTGGCGCTATATAAATGTTTGTTAATAATAATAATAATAGAAACAGACAGTGCAGCTGCACCAGGGCCCAGGAGCCAAGGTGGGGGGTGGCCAGGCTCCCTATTGTAGTTGCGTTCCCTGCCACTAGGAGTGGGGCAGGAGGAACCTCATCCCATTGCCAACGCACTGAAAGGAGACAAGACACATGACTGGGATTTGAATGGCCGCACTCTTTATTTAAACCCAATTATAATCATAATTCAGGTGGGGGGTAGTTGCCTAATGTGATATGGGTCCAGTACTTGAATCTTAAACATTCCGATCGAACAAAAACCCCTGGGTGGTTTCGATGTACCCTCAATCACCACCCACAACTGTCTATAACGTCTCCCCCTCTCAGTGACACCGGCCACAGGTGAGGGGGACCAAAACTCTCAAACATGAGTAAGGATGAGGGCTCCTGCCGACGGGGGACCATACTTGTCCCTACCGCCCTTGCTCGACGCCCCACCCAGGGAGGCTGCCCCACCGCTTGCAATACCCTGCATTCTGGTGAGTGGGCCTGCCCATCTCTTAAGGAGATGACTCTTACTTATGACCTATCTATCCTATTCTAACCTATAGTACTGGACCCCTGCAGAGTGCGACAATGAATGAACAGCACAACAACACCCCAAATTCTAAGGGACAACAGATCTGATCAAATACCTCGAACTATGAGGAAGGCAAAAAACGGGAACCCCATTGGGTCAGATTAAGGTTCCCGCAAAAATTCCTTCCTGGCCCCGATGGCGGCCAATAATAATCCACAGTGCGAGAGGGAGGGTTGGGTGGGTGCCATTTCCTGAGCTCAGGCCACAAGTGGGGCCGGAGCTCCATCCTTCTAACTTATCTTCAGGCCATGCCCTTCAGGTGCGACCCACGTGGTCCTCTGGACCAATCCCCAGCCGCCTGGGGATCGTAGTTTCACGCGGCCGCCGCTTTTCCTGCCTTGGGGGCTTGCAGCAGCCCCGTGGTGGGAAAGTTCCCTGAATCTGCCCTGCCTCCCTCTAACTTGGGCGTGGAAAGGAGCCTCCCACTATCCACCATTCCCCCTTTGAGGGGAAGGGGAAGGCGGAGGCAATTGCCGACGCACCGAAAGGAGACAAGACACATGACTACCTCCCCAACCTTTCTAATATCTGAACCAGGGTCCTTTTCGAAGCTCCGGGGTACAGTTCGTTACCCTCAGGTGACAGATGAATACCATCCCACCTGAAAAGTGCAGGGCCTTTTGCACCGAGCCGCCCTCGCAGACAAACGGAGTTCGCGTGGTGGCCCCCACATGGGGTGCACGAGTGGCGAAATCTGCAGGCCATCTACGAACATTTTCCCGAGCGACCAAACTCAAAACACTGCCCTGGGGAGGACCCTGGTGCCCTCTTTCCTTCATCACGAAAGGAATCCAATGCTGACGAAGCCCCGCACTTTGCCAAGAGATGACCACTGTCTGACCTGGGAGCACTCCCCGATCCACTCATACAGTTGAGCCAGGGATTGTTTGCGTGGAGGTCCCACCTGAGTCCTGGGGTGAATGCTGCGCGATGACGAAAAGCTTCATCATAGAGCAGCCATGCCCCAGCCGGGCCTGCCTCATACGCCCGCCTCACTATGTCGGCGTATTTAAGCAAATCAGTCGTCTGGCCAGGGTATGCCTGTATCATCACACTCTAGTAAATAGAGAAGGCTGCGGTTCAATTTGACCAATTCCTCTCAGCTTTTGGCCGCTTGAAGTGCTCCTTCTCTTTCTTTTCATCCTGCTCAGCTGGATCCACGATGGGATTGCTGAACAACAGGGTGAAAATATCAACGTACTCCCCTTTCCAGATCTTTTCTCTGGTCGCCAGGAGTAGACGGAGGCCTATAGGGGCTGATACCATCACGTACCCCCTGCCTACTGGGGGTGGGGTGGGCTGGTCTGCACTAACTGGGGGCGCTTGCGTCGTTGCAGCCCCATAACCTAGTGTCAGTGAATACGGACATGTGGGGGCCCAAACCTACCGGATGTGTGCCCCCAAGGGGGGTGCACCTGGACCCACCCCCATTGGGATCGATCCAGTGCCAACTGCAGGCATAGGAGAAGGGGGGGTGGGCACTGAGACCCACATTCTGTTTCACCATATGAGCTGGTTCTTTGCATCCGCACCCAGCTGCTGAAAGGTGGCCATTGCTCCTGATGCAGGACGGGCTGACCACCCGTTGTTACCGTTTCCCCCCCATAGGAGGGCCCCACTCTCACCTGCCACCTGACCCGCTGGTACCACTGCTCCTTGGTGGAACCTCAGCTGCCCATCATCTTGTTGCACTAGCGCCTGGATGGCATTCTCAATTCTTGCCACTCACTGGCGCAGGTCATCATTTTCATCTCCTCACGAAACTGCTGCTGCTGGTGCGGACCCTGCTGACAGGAAAGGGGGCAAGGGCTCCCCGGCCCAACCCCACCCAGAGGCCAACTCCGCTGCCCGACTCCCCCGGCTGGAACACTGCCAAATGGTGAAGGCCCCCCGGGGGGGGCACCAATTCCCTGCTGGAGGTGCTGCAGCACCCGTCTGCTGCATCTCCCCAGCATCCACCCCATCCCCAGCCATCCCCCATACCGGGTAAATGGACTGATTGGAGGTCCCGGCTAAGGGATCTACAGCCCCCATAGGGCCAACCACCAAAGGGGGGTTAGCTGTGCATGGGGGCGCCCTCTGTGCGACACCCCCAGGCTCCTGATACCGGGCTGGGGTCTTGGTCACCCGCCCCCCCTACATGGAGGAGGGGGGGCCGTGGAGGGCCCAGGCCCAGAGGGGTCACCTTGGCCCAGTGGAGTCACTCCAACTCTCAACACTTGGCTGTGGGTTGGGTCCGGGGGGGGGAAGTGGATGGGGTGTACTCTACTCCTCCCATATTGTATTGCAACCCCCATGTGGTCTCCCCCACCTCCAAAGCATGGTTAGGATTGTGGCCCAGGAGGGCAGTAGCTGGGGGGTGCTCCTCTCCAGATACGTTGCCCTGTAGCCCCCAGGCAGGACCGGGGTTGGTCCCAGATGCTTGGTTAGGGGGTGGAGTGGGGCCCTGCAGGAGCTCCCTCAGCAGGTCCTTGCACCCCTCCAGTCTCTCCTGGAGGGGTTTTTCCTCCTGTCCCTCCATGAACCCCCCCACAGGGGGGGTACCATTCCCCTGCTTGCTGGGGCCCTTAGTGGTTCACCCTCTCCCCCCACTGACTCTTCCCCCTGGGGGGGGACCTGCTCGTCGGCCCGCCGCTGCTTCCCAGCTGCTGGTGGGGCCACCTTCTTCCTGGTCTGTCCCATCGTTAGGTACCTTCGCAAGCCTCACACTCCGATGGAATGGGCCCGCTGCAGCAGCTCCTGCTGCTGTTTCCCAAGCTCAGGCCACAAGTGGGGCTGGAGCTCCGTCCTTCTAACTTATCTTCAGGCCACTCCCTTCAGGCGCGACCCACGTGGTCCTCTGGACCAATCCCTAGCCGGCGGGGTTGCTGTAGCAACCCCGCCCGGGGATTGCTGTAGCAACCCCGCCCGGGGATTGTAGTTTTGCGCGGCTGCCGCTTTTCCTGCCTCGGGGGCTTGCAGCAGCCCCGCAGCAGGAAAGTTCCCTGAATCTGCCCTGCCTCCCTCTAACTCAGGCGCGGCAAGGAGCCTCCCACCATCCACCGTTCCCCCTTTGAGGGGAAGGGGAAGGCGGAGGCAATTTTCTACACCAGGGCCCATTTCAACCTACCCACACTCCTCCTGTAGCTGCATTGACGTAAATATTGATTGCCCAGATCATCAGATGATGTATTACAACATTTGGAGTAACACTAAAGTAAAAATAATAAAATGGGATGAGTTTCCTCATTGGTAGTCTCTGGCGTTCACAGAACTGTTCTCAAATGTACTGCTGACTGACATCAGGCAGTGCAAATCTACTGTTATGCCAGTGATAAATTTAGCTCACTGCATGTGAGCAGTCTAATTAATACACAAGCAGGAATGCTTGCTGTCTTGGAGTGAGGCTTTCCAGTAGGTGAGTCAAAGGGAAATCTTGTTTTAGCCAGGAAGATGAGTTGTTGGCATCACAAAGTTCACTCTCTCTACCTGTGTCTCACCACGATAGTCATATATTCTTCCAGTGCTGGGCATATGCTATAACTCGGGCCACTTTCAGACATGCCTCCCCACCCCCCACAGTCATATTTGGGCTGCGGGGGGGGGGGGGGATGCAGAGCTTGATTTCCTGCTCTGCATCCCATGCGTCTCTGCCGGCAAAGCTGTGCAGGGGGGCCTTTCAGACCGGCCGATCCCTGCACGTATTCGGGCTGCGCATTCCTCCCCACATATTTGGGCTGCGCATTTCCCCCGCCACTCCCTGGCATGGGGGGGGGGGCATGTCTGAAAGTGGCCTCAGTCTGTGACCTTGGTAAGGTCCTTTGCAGTACAGGGTCACCCCAGAAGTTGACAGACCAGAAGGTGTTCCATGGTCTCTATCTCAACACAATCACACATTTCCAGATCTTTGTGATAGGTCCACTTTCTCATCTTGTCTGTTGACCTGCCAACCTTTGTTTGAAGGTGATTACACTCCTCCAAATTTATAATTTGCCAATGTGGCAGATGCACTGTGGTAGGTTCAGGCCACATGTCATAAGGAGACACAGGACTACATGTAGACTACAGGTCTAACAAATATGTAAAGGTAAAGGTTAAACATGTATGTAATGTGAAAGCTGAGAACTGGAAACTCACTTCATGCAATGGAGAAGTGCAAAGTCATGCGGAATGTGTATTCAGAAAAAGCCTAAAGCACCTCTGCAGACATTAGTCATAGATCATTGAGTTGCAAATGCATTTCTTCCTGTGGACATGACTGAAAGCACAGAGTCACCTGGCGGGAAAACCAAACAAAGGACCCTGGAAAGATACTTAAGGGGAGAGACAAGACAAAGAGGAAGGCCATCTTTTGATCTCTCTATGTTTGTTGAGATAAGCTTGTTGAGCTTCATCATCATATCTTACCAACCAGAGAAGGGCTGCACCAAAGGAAGTATGAAGTAAGGCCTTTTTGGAAACTCTAAAGACTGGGAACCAGCCAAGCTTTCCATCGCTGGCTGTGACATGAACTGAAATACCCTTGGACCTGGATTAGGGTAAGCCTAAATCAGGTGAATCCATGTACAGATAGGAATGTGTTATTGGTTATGTTATTTTGATTTCTGCACTCTCGAATATAATCTTGTACTGCATGCTTATTCATGATTTATTCATTAAACTTCTTTTTACTGAACTTCATATGGTCCAGTGGGATTGCTAATCCTAACATTGGCGGGACACAGTTTGGGTTAATTCTGTGTTTACAAACACAGGCGAGCCTAGAGAGAAAGAGTCTGTGCTGGGAAACTCTGTGGCTGAAAAGGTGACAAGAAGGTTCACCCATTGCCAGCTCAATCAGTTCTAGAGAGAGAGCTGATCCAGTGAGAGCTGAAAACCAGGGAAACTGAGTCACAACAGCTCCCAATCCCATGACACCACAACTTGCGAATTAGATCTGTGCCTGCCCTGGTTGGTGAAAACCTCCAGGGAGACATTGGGGTTGGTGCTGGCAATGCCTTCCTTTGGGAGGGGAGGGTGCCGGACTGCCTCAAGGAGGCTGTGGTCTGGCTTCGCCTCAAGAAACCATTGCTTGACATTGGCACCCTGGCGAGTTATTGGCCTGTCTCTAACCTTCTCTCTAATCGGTCTTCTCTAACCTTAGGGAAGGTTATTGAATGGGTGGTGGCCCATCAGCTGCAGGCTCATATGGATCGCATCGGTTTTCTAGATCCCACGCAGTTGGGCTTTCATCATGGAGACAGCAATTGTGGCCTTGGTCGATGACCTCCTGGTGGAACCAGATAGGGGTTGTATGACCCTGGTAGATCTATCAGTGGCTTTCGATACCATTAATGACCCACCTGCAGGACCTGGGCGGGGTGGACAGTACCATTTTACAATGCCTCCGTTCCTACTTTGCAGACGCATCTCAGTGGGTGGTATTAGGGGATTGTACATCTTTCCCTGGGGACCTCCCATGTGGGGTTCCGCATTATTCCATTCTGTCCCCTCTTTTGTTTAATGTGTATGTGCAGTCGCTAGGGGGAGGTCATACACAGCTGGGGAGTTTGCTGTCATCAATATGCAGACGATACCCAGCTGTATCTTTAATTTTCATCTGACCCAGACCCTGCTGTCTTGTTGCTTTCCTTGTGTTTGGCGGCTGTGGGGGATTGGATTGAAGCTCAATCCCGGAAAGACAGAAGCGATGCCAGTGGATGGGACTGGGGATCTGGGAGAGGGCATCAGCTCTGTTATTACAGGTGTTTGCCCTCCCTTGGTTCCATCTGTGCGGAGCCTGGGAGTTCTCCTGGACTTGCAGCTGCGCTTGGATTTCCAAGTGTCGGCCATGGCCAGGGGCACCTTTAGTCAATTACATCTGGTGAGGAGGCTCCGCCCATATGCCTCAGACTCCGATCTCGCCACTGTTGTCCATGTATTCATCACCTTGAGGCTGGACTATTGCAATATGCTCTATGTGGGGCTGCCCATGGGGACAGTTCAGAAGCTGCAGCTAGTGCAAAAGGCGGCAGCCTGCCTCCTTATGAGGGGGGGCTGCAGGGAGCACAGTCAGTCACTGTTCTGAGCATAGCACTGACTGCCTATTGTCTTCCAGGCCTGATTCAAATTGCTGGTTTTAACCTTTAAAGCCCTACATGGCCTCAGGCCTGGGCCCTACTTACCTGAGGAATCACCTCATCCTCTGGGTTCTGGAGCAGCTCCTGTGGTCGTCTGGGAGCGCCCTTCTGGAGATCCCGGATCTCCTTTCTTTCCAGCGTAACTGTGTAAGACCTGGCTCTTCTGCCAGGTGGCTGCAGAGGAGTTTGGGGGCGGGGGCTTCAGTTAGCTGTGGTCAATGTTTTATTGAAGATCTGGGATAGTATTGTGTTTGTTATACATTTTGTATTTTTGTATATTTATTTATGATGATGATTTTATTGTATTGCTTTATATATACTACGTAAGCTGCCCCGAGTTGCAATAGGTGAGAGGGGGCAGGATATAAGTTTAAGGAAATAAATAAATAAAAATAAATAAATAAAATTTGCCAGCTCTTCTACTGCCAGAAGATATTCAACAATATCCACATGGATTTTTACATCCTCACCAAAGCCAACTCACTGTGTCTGCTGTGTTTCCAGCCGAAATGTTGAAAAATTCTGAACTACAAAAGGCCCGTATGCTAGAGTGAAATGTTCTCGAGATTCATATGCATACAGTGACTCGTATATTCACCCAGTACATGCAGAAAAGTTTAATGCGCTGAGGAGAACACAGAGACATATCCTCAGATGGTTAAAAACTGGGACAGGTCCACCAACTTCCATGAAGCTACATCAGTTCTTACCAGCTAAGGATGTCATCAATGATCTCAAATATCATCTGATCCACTGAAGATCACGCAAGCAGCAAGAAGAGGATTTATTTGTGCTAAGAACAAAATATGATGTGATGTTTGAAAATTCTGCAAATGTACAGCTACTCGGATCTGGTATGTTTGTGTTTTGGAAAATGAAATGGAACAGTAAGCCTACTTTTTTCTGCTTGGAGTCATTCTTTTAAATAAAACTTCATGCCAGACTGGAAGATATGCCATTCTAACTGAACGGAAAATCAATATGGCATGATGCTTCTCTTCAAAGGAAGTGTAAATAAATACAGCAAATCAGGAGCATTAATGAATTTTTTTATAGTTCAGTGGTGATCTTCCTCCCTTCCCTTCTTCAATAGCTCCATGTAATTTTTCTTTTCCCCCTAGGGACTTAAAGAGCTGTAAATAGTACTCTTTTGTTCCCTGGCATTCAAGTTTTGTTATAGCCATATGTTGTTTACTGGACTCTAAAGTAATGGACAGTTTATGGCTCTTGCTTTTAAATAAAGAACACCGGCAAGACCTGAAAAGAAGTGAAATAAATTACTTCCTATAACAAGGTCATATGATGTTGTAGAAGGCACTGGAGGGGTCAGTGAAGAGGGTAAAAGAGGACAAGTCATGTATAGGAGGCATGTCTGACATCACTTGTCAGCCCCCGTGTGCCATTAAAAACAGTACACAGAGTTAGCTAAGCCATCTCATCTTGTAGTGTGCAATCACTGGTTGTGCAGTAAAGTTTAGAGAAGAATAAATTATATCTAGAATGGACAGCTGAGTCTTTTAAAACTCCCTTTGGAAAACGGTGTCCCTGTCTCAACATGCTCATGCCGTGTTAATGCTGAGGGCTGGGAGACACGATATAAGCCAGAGCTCCCTCAAGTTAGTCTGAAATGGTGGTGCTCCAAATTGGTTTCAGGATTGCTGTCTCTGACAAATTCCCCTTGTCATGTTCATCTGAATATCCTAAGGGTGGCATCTTAGACAGGCGAGGTGGTGTGACTTTATTCCTGCTGGATAGTGAGGAGAGAAAAGGCAAAAATAGTTAACTAGTGCCCAGAGCTGTCCAAAGAGCGATAAAGCACATTTAGATCCTGAATATGCACTCGGTTTAATGGGACCCAAGCAGGGATGCCTGCAGGGGGCTTCATGGCCAGAATAATATGCATTAATTTGGTTCACTGCATAGGACCCAAAATTTGATTTTTAGCTGTTGTGGAGTTTCACACAGTCTATCTATTTTTTTTACCCTTGCATTAGAGATGATACCTGCAATTCATATATTTTAAAGGTCAGATTGAGGTTATCTGGATTCTGCTGAAATGCTCAACAAAGACCAAGGCTTGAACAAGGTCCAAGATTCAGTCTAGACAAGACTTATGTAATATTTACAAATGGGGGGGAAAATTGGAAGAAGAAAGGATTTTATTTTGGTTCATTTGATTGGTAGATTGCCATAAAAATTTATAACCTAGCATTTCTGTTGGAGTTCTCGTTGCTTCTAAATATCTAGGCAGCAGCAGCTGAGGCTGCTTGTCACAAGGAGATACTGGGCTGCATGTAAACTACACATCTAACAAATATGTAAAGGTAAAGGTTAAACATGTATGTAATGTGAAAGCTGAGAACTGGAAACTCACTTCATGCAATGGAGAAATGCAAAGTCATGCCGAATGTGTATTCAGAAAAAGCCTAAACACCTCTGCAGACACTAGCCAGAGACCATGGATGTCTTCCTGTGGACGTGACTGAAAGCACAGTCACCTGGCGGGAAAATCAAACAAAGGACCCTGGAAAGGTACTTAAGGGGGGAGACAAGACAAAGAAAGGAGCAATCTTTCTATCTTGCTCACTTGGTTGAGATCAGCTCGTTGAGCTTCATCTGCATCATCCTAGCTTACCAGCCGGAGGAGGGCTACACCAAAGGAACTATGAAGTAAGGCCTTTTGAAAACTAAGACTGATACTTGGCCAAGCTTTCCATCGCTGGCTGTGACATGGACTGAGATACCCTTGGACCTTGATTAGGGTAAGCCTAAATCAGGCGAATCTAAGTACAGATAGGAATGCATTACTGGTTATGTTATTTTGATTTCTGCACTCTCGAGTATAATTATGTACTGCATGCTTATTCATGATTTATTAATTAAACCTCTTTTTACTGAACTTCATATGGTCCAGTGGAATGGCTAATTCTAACATTGGTGAGACACAGTTTGGGGTTAATTCTGTGTTTACAAACACAGACGAACCTAGAGAGAAAGAGTCTGTGTTGGGAAACTCTGTGGCTGAAAAGGTGACAAGAAGGTTCACCCGTTGCAGGCTCAATCAGTTCTAGAGAGAGAGAGAGCTGATCCAATGAGAGCTGCAAGCCAGGGAAACTGAGTCATGACAGCCTAGACAGAGTGGGGTAGAGAGCCCCCAAATCCCGTGACACTGATATTTTTCTGTTTATGCACACTCAGTCTCGAATGAATAACTCCATAAATTACCAAGATCTTAACTTTTTGAATGAAAAAACCACAGCAAGCATTAGATGTACTGAGGTTAAACTGCTCTTCCAATTTTTTCTACATAATACAGCTTGAGAGAGCCATTGACAGTGGATGGGTTTGTTAAGCTTAAAAAGGCAGACAGAGCCAACATTTAAATCCTTGTATTGAAAGTGGTCTTAAAGGAAGGACAAACCAACATTGTTTTGAAAATTCAGAGGGGACAGAAAAGGCCAGAATAAAGTTCATATTAAGCGGCTACCAAAGTTTTAAAAACACGATTTTTTATTGCTCATATAAAGCCATTTAGAACACAACCCTAATAACAGCTGTAGGGTTGGGATGGACTTCAAGGATCATCCAGCTGAACACCCTTCTCCAAGACATGAAACTCTCTAAATATCTACCGCATTGTAGACAGGTGCATGTTCAGACAGTATTTGAAAACATCCAGGAGGAGATTCTATGACCGCCCTAGGCAGCCTATTCCATTGCTCAATAGTTCTTACAGTTACCTAAGATTTAACCAAATCCAACCTTAACAGAAATTTAGGTTCATTTCCTTTTGTTGCATCTTCCATGACGTTAGAGAACAAATGTTCACCATCTTTTATCCTATTATTTTCCGTTCTTGTGGATCAATCATAGAACTGTAGAATTGGGAGGGATCTCATGCATCATCTAGTTCACCCGCCTGTGCTTAGGCAGGATGTGATTGTTTACATATACCCAGGAACCTGTATTCACTGTGTTTTCCCCATTGGCAGTACACCCCAAACTCTTCATTGCCTGTATTAGACAGAAATGTGCAATTAGGAAAAAATCGGATTAAAATTAAATAAAAAATGAACATCCATTACAAAATAACCTCACGTTTCTGAATGTAACAGGAGCAATGAAACTGCTTATGTGGAGCAGTTCCCTCACCACCATGGCCCCATGCCCTGTCCAGGACCCCGCTCCCATACCCTGGTACAGGAACTCTTCATATGGGTCAGTCACCAGCACCAGTAACTTCAAGAGTGGCTATGGGGCTTTCTAAATAGAACTGGGCCAGGGGTAATGTATAGGTGACCAAATTCTTTTATTTTTCCCAATCCAAGATCATTGTCTAGGCCTCACTCTATGTAATGCCAATTGAATGAGATCTTTGCCTACTGCACTGTGCCATCTAAGATGTGGTTGTCCTGGTTTTCTTTCCCCCCCCCATATCATAGCCTGAGCTGCCAATCTATTCAAATGTCCAGCCAAAGAGAGCCTTCTGTTCTTGATGAGTTCAGATACTGGAGGTTAAAAAAAGAAGTTTGTGTTTGGGCTTGTTCTTCTATGTTTCGCAGTGCCTTGATGCTTTTTCAGCTTAACTAGCATCAGAGTAGAAAGGGTGGTGGGTATTATTTTTTCCAGTATAAGACAAGGAACTATTGAAAATCTGATTGCCCATTTTTTCTGCTCAGTTTTGATTAAGGAATAATACTGCTCTGGATAAGGTCAGATAAGTAAACAAATGGATACATAAATTGACTAGACCTGAGTTGGAAAGAGTTCTTGAAGGGCGTTTTTAGACAAGTTCCTCCCCCACCCATTATTCACCAGTCACCCACCTGTTGTGCAGGTTGCAGGGCTGCATAGGGTGCCAATGTGACCCTACAATATGCACGATGGGTGGGTGATGGGCAGGTAATGAGTGGGGACGTGCATGTCTAAAAACACGGATAGAGGGGTTAAAATTAATTCACTAGTTTGAAGGAAGTATGAGCTTGTCTGCCTTTGATAGATTCCCTCTCCAGAAGCTATCCTTGCCAAACACAGTTTACCACTTTGGCTCATAAAGAGATTTCTGAGTAGCATTTTCTCTCTCTCTTGGGAACAGACCATATTTTACCAAAGATGAGATATTTTAAATTTAATTCCTGAGGGGGAAATATACATACCATTGGTTCACAAATTTTTTGCCTGCATGGTCCTATGCTGAGACTTGGGGAACGTTCCGATGTGCATTAAAGTGTACTTAGTTCAGGTGGTGGGATGTGCATGCAAATTAAGTGCAGTTTTGAAAATGTTGGAAAGGTGCACCATGAATGATTAAAGCTTTTTGGCGCAATAAAAAGTGCACTTGACCAACCTAGATTTTGCAATTCAGACAAGTGTGTTTGTCAGTGCACCAAAAAGCTTCAGTCACATGCGCCAAGTCTTTCCAATGTTATCAAAGCTGTGCTTAATTTGCATGTGTGTCACCACCTGAACTTGTAAGTATACTTTAATACACGTTGGAAAGCACCCTTTATAGGACAATCCTCTGCCATTAAAGTCAATTCCATGATCTCGGATGGAAACAAAGACACATTAAGTATATCAAATGTCATTCACGATTGTGACATACTCCACTCCCATCTGCAAGTGCTACCCCAACTGGGGGTCCTGACTAGAGTTGTAACTGGACACCTGAAGATCTGAGCACACTTGACAAATCTGGGGTGCCCAAATCGACCCAACACCATTGATGCTTAAACTGGGACCCAACTGGCGGCTTGATCGTGCCAGCTAGTCTTTGAAAGTGACCAGCCTTGCCAGGATTGCTGCAGAGCCTTGCTCTGCAGTTGCCCAAGGGAAATCCTGTCCATTTCAAAGACTGCTTCCAGAAGCGCCAGTCAGCCTTCGAAAGTGAACAGGCCCCTGCTGGGGTTGCAGCAGCCCAGGCCAGAGCCTGTCACTTTGAAAGGCTGCTTTCCCCCCAGAGTGCCTGAGAGGTGCTGTGGGGGAGGGGAGGAAAGTGCCAGCTTGCATTTGAAACTGACTATCTCTGGCTAGGAGCACTGGAATTGTAATTTTCTCTGGGTAATGCTTGTATTTTGGGGCATCGGGCACCTGATCGGTCCTTGGGTAACCCATCGAGTGCCCCAATAGGGTGCACCAAAATGTGGGCATTACCTGTGGTTACTAACTTCTAGTACCTGTGGCAGCTCTAGTCCTGACCCACAGGTTAGGAGCCTCTGGTGTTTTCCCGAACAACCAAGACTTCCCCTCCAATTAAAGAGATGGAGACAAAGACCATGATCCAGCTAAGCCCTACGCCAGCGCAAGAGGCCTTGTGCTAGTACAGGGCCAGAGAACTGCAAGCGTATAGAGGGGTGGGTGTACAGAAGCAGGCAGAATCAGTGCTCTGCTGGCCCGATGGCCACACACCCCTCTGACAACAAGGTGGCCATGTCCTATCCACTGGCATTGCAGCAGGGACCACAGTTCATGGAGAGGGTGCCCAACCTTCTGGGCAAGACCCACTGTGGGAGTGGGTACCCTACAAGGGGACTGCCCACTGGCCCTCCTGCAGAAACCGGCCCTGCGGTGCCTGCTCCCACTTACTCCTCAGAGCAGGACTATGGCTGGTGCAGCCATAAGAAACAAGGCAGGGATCATCTGGAGTCCCTGTACCCCCCGCCTGGCCTGCCAGCCCTTGAGCCCCACAGCAGACACCCAGGGCATGAGAGACACTGGAAAGTCCTCGGCAAGATCCTGCCCCTCCCCTGCCTCACCATGTGTTGCATTGCTTGGATGGGGGTGCAAGGACTCTAGGTAATCCCCGCCTGCCCCCCTCCTGCTGCTGTGCTCCTTTGCTCCACCTCCCTTTTCCATCCAGGAGTGGAACTGGATGTGGTGCTGTGGTCCCCTAGCACCGACTCATAGCTGAATCATGCTCAACATGGTTAAGATGATGATCAACTGTTTTGGTGAGATTATGTCTTGGGCATGTAAAAAGTCAGAACTATATAGACTGAACAAATGCACAACAGGTATATATAATAGGGGTGTGCAATTAGTTTTCATGATTATGATAATGAAAATGAAATTTTCCATTTTCATGTTCGTTATTGTAAGAATGAAAACAAAAAATAATAATAATGAAAACAAAAATGAAAATGAATTTTTGTTTTTGTAATAATGGTGAAAACACTGAAAAACGTACTTCTGGCTATAACCTTTTTGTTTTTTATTCAATTCTGATGAAATGTGGGGAGATTGTACCCCCAATGGAGGTCACTATGTGTACCAAACAGATTTTATAAGCAATTTAATGTTGTGATTTTAAGAAAAGCTGCATACACATTTCTGGTAACAACTACTTTATCTTCCATCCGATTCACATGAAACTGGGGACAATTATGTCCCTCCCCAAGATTACCAAGCTTGCCAAATTTCAGAAAGATTAGATAAAGGGTCCTGATGTTATAAGCAATTAACTTGAAAATGCATTTCCGACTAACATTTTTATATTCCATCCTGTTTACAAGAAATTTGGCAGAAATGTATCCCATACCTTCCCTGCCATTTCTGCAAAACTACAGGACAATTTGATAAAGGGACTCAATTTTATAAGCAATTGAAGTTGTCCCCTTGAAGACCATTATTTAGATAAGTAGCAGCACATGCAGTGCCAGTCAGAGGCAGGCACCTGGCATGGCAGGGTGAGGCAGTCTGTAGAAGGGAGGATGGGGAGCAACCCAACAGACTGACGGCTACATTCACTTTCCAATTACTGCATGCTTCCAGCTTTACAGGACCAATCGGTGGTGACTTCGAGGCAGGCATAGAAGGGACATAACTGGGACTTCGGGGATAGCATCCCAAAAATCAGGAGACATAGTTTACACATCCAGGCTGGCCAATTATCATCACAATCACATCCTGCAGCACTGTGACAGAGAAGAGAATCTCTATTGACTCTTTCTTAAACAGATGCTTCCGACTTCCCAGTAACAAGTGGGGGAGAGAAGTTGGGGTGGTCACAGCACAGAATGAGGATATTTGGTTGACATTTCTGCTTGCCAATTAGCATCACAAACCGATCTTATACCACTAAGAGAATCCCTGGCATAGGCTTATTCTCCACATATGCTGTGCAGGCTTATAAAACTGGGACCCTTTATCACATCTTTCCAATATTTGGCAGAGATGATCCTGAAGGTGTGATATACAGTCCTGCCAAATTTCATGTACACTGGTTTGACTACAAAGATCATAGTCAGACACACATTTATAAGTTAATTGCTTAAAGGACCCTTTATCTAATCCTTCTGAAAGTTGGCATAGATAGTAAACATGGGGAGGGTTATAAACTTGCCAAGTTTCATCCACATTAGATGGGAGACAAAGACAGCCAGGAATGTATATGCAGTTTTTTGCAAAAGAACATAATTCAACTGTTTATAAAATTGGATTCCTTTATCCAATCTTTCTGAAATTTGGTACACATAATGCCTTCCATGGGAGGTACAATTCTTCTGTGTTTCATACAAATATAATGAAAAACAAAAAAGCTACAACTGAAAATGTGTTTTCCATTAAAACCAGTGAAAATCAGAAAAGAAAGCAAAAATAAAAATTAAATGTTGATATTTACGAAAACGAAAATGAAAGATTTTAAAAAATAAAAATGAATAATGACATGGGTTCCTGGTGCATACCTCTAATGTATGAGTGCTATAATTTGAGAAGTAGCTGTTGGGGGGAAACCTTGAGAGGGAGCTGGTAGAGAGAAAAACATAGGTTTCAGAAGTTTGAAAACAATGAGGTTAATAACAACTAATAATGGTGTTAAAAATGATCTGATACCATCTGAACTACTTTGTCTCCATCTCTTACATTTGGGACCAACACTGCAACCCCTCCTCTCTCTCTCTAGACCCCCAAATCAAATTATACATATTGAATGCTGGTCTTTACCACTGTTTATAATACAATAATTTACACAATTAAATATATAATGCAAACTGTTATATAATTAACTATAGTTGTTTACAGTAGCTTGCATCTCAAAATAATTTTCCCCACCCCCACCCCCTTGGTTTATGGTTATAAGGAAGCCGTGGCTTGGATGGGAAGCTAGCAGGTTCCCTTATGTGAGTTCATACAGATTTGGTGTAAGAGTCTTGTTACAACAAGTGGATATGTTTGTTAGAATACTGCAATAATACCTAGCATAGATCTCAACCAAACCACCTAGTCTTTTCTGGTTTACTGGTCAGTAATTAATGCCATTAAATGCATGCAGGCCACATACATAATACCCACTGGACAGACAGGGAAGTGGTAGAAAACTACAAATGTCCTTCAAAGTCAAATTCAGATGAGAAGAATTAAGCACTATGTGAAACAACAAGAAGAACAAAAATGGATCTTTTATTGCTGCCCAGGCCTGCACAGCACACTGCTCAGCCTCCATCCTGAAGATCACAAGTCCTCTGGTCTAGGATGGAGCATGCCAGAAGCTCAGTAGTAGCACATGTGGGAAAAAAAATCTAGGGATTGTGGCTGATCAAAAACCAACCTCGAGTCAGCATTGTGATGTGGTTGCAAAAAAAGGCGAATGCAATTTAGGCGCATTAGCAGAAGCATTGTTTCCAAATCACAGGAAGCTCTAATTCCACTTTATTCTGCACCGGTGGGACCTCACTTGGAGTGCTGTGTCCAGCCTTGGGCACCTCATTTTAAATAGGGCATTGACAAAGTGGAGTGGGTTCAGAGGAGGGTGACAAAGATGATAAAACAGGCCCTATGAGGAAATGTTGAAGGATTGGGGTATGTTTAGCCTAGAGAAGATAAGATTAAGAGGAGACATGATAGCGATCTTCAACGGTCTAAAAGGCTGCCACAAAGTAAGAGGCAAGGAATTGTTCTTCATTGCTACAGAGGGCAAGACTACAAATCAGAGTACAAGGCGGTAGATTTCAAGAAAATATCAGAAAACAATTCTTAATGGTAAGAGCTGTTTGACAATGTAAGAAATTGCCTAGGGAGGTTGAGGGTCTCTGTCTCGTCGGAGGATTTCCAAAAGAGCCTGAACAGCCATCTCTTGGGAGTGTTGTAGCTGCATACTTCCTGCATGAAAGCAGGGGGTTAGACCAGATGACTCTCGAGGTTCATGTCATCTCCGTGATTCCCATGGAGAGATTTTGGAGAGCCAGGGTCCAAGCTGAAGATTCTAGTGACAATCTAGGCCAGTGGAGCCCAACCTTTCTCACTCAATGGATCAAAAAATAAAAATATTGCTTAAAAAACATTACGGAGCCACTGGAAAAATTAGAGGCCTAATTCACCTTAGGAGTTAAAGCACATAGAGAGGCTTATTAAATAAAAACAATGCATACACTTCAAGGTGATTTAGAAACAAATTTGAGAGGATTTATGAGCTTTACATCTTTAATATGATTATTCATACAAAACAATGGGCAGTAATTAACATTATCATAGCTAAGGGCAAATTTTGATGCAACTATCAAGTCCCCCCCCCCCCCTCCATATCGTAAACAGGGCTGCCAAGGTCAACACACCACTGCAGAGCCCTGACTGGTAGGAAAGGGGCAGGTAGGAGGAGTTAGTTCTCTACCTCCTCTGAGCCCTGAATAACCAGGAGCTAGGAAAAAGCCCCAAAGTATGTTTAGCCTAGACCCTAGGGCCTTTTGCTTGCTCCTAGTTCTTGAGGACGTGGGCACCAGATGGAGAGAGAATCAACAAAAGCAAAACATGATCAGCTTGGATTATCATTACTTTATATAGCTCTTTCAGTGTACAAAGTGATTTACATTCCTTATTTAATTCACCCTCAGGATAGGTAGGTCATTATTCCCATTTTACAGATGGGAAATTGAGGCTGACTTGCCCAAGGCAACCAGTGAGTTCCTGGCTACAACAGGATTTGAAGCTTGGTCTACTGACTGGGGGTAATTTCAGACATGCACTGGGCACATCCAACCACGCACCGGGAACCCGTTTCGGATCCCAGTCAGGAATCAGTCCGGCCGTCCTTTAGACGTGCCGGGTGATTCCTACAGGGGGTCCGGGAGGGAGTGGGGCTGCATGATGCAATGTATGGCCGCACAGCCCCACCACCATCCCTCGCATTCCCTCGGCCACCTGGCCTCCAGGAGATGGGCGGACGCAGCGGCCAATCTGGCTGCTGCGCCCGATCCCGCATCAGGGTCCGGGATCAGCAACAGACATTACTTTCCGCCGATTCTGGACTGTGGCCCAGCTAACCACGGTTCTGGACCACCGGGTGGCCGGAGGTCCAGATCCGTGGTCAATGTGTTTTCCGCCGGGTGTTCATCGTGGTGAACATCTGGCGGAACGCACTACAGACATTACAGTACTGCGGCCACCACAGGGGGTTCACTGTGGTTGACCGTGGTATCGTAACATCTGAAATTACCCCAGGTTTCTCGGGTGTCGACCTTGAAGAGGGCATTCTCCGTGGCTGCACCACGGCTGTGGAACTCCCTCCCGCTAGAGGTCCTCCTGACCATCGCCCTCCCCTCTTTCTGCAGGCAGTGTAAGACCTGACTGTTCTGCTGTGCCTTTACTGAGAGAGATGGGTTGGGTGGGTTGGGTTAGGGAGGGGTTGGGGTTTGAATTGTTTTTTATTGAAGGATTTTAATTGTATTTGATGTTATCTGTTTTAATCTGTATTTTAATATGTTGTTAGCCGCCCTGAGATGGTTTTAGCAGGAGGGGGCGGTATACACATTTTATTATAAATTTTATTATAAATAACAAAATAGTGCAGAGAAGATTAAAATTCAAATTCCAAGGGAACAAAAAGTCAGAATTTTGACTGCCAAGTGATAGATTGTGACAGCTAAATAGAGTTTTAGAGAGATGAAAAAACAAAGAAATTGCAAAATGCTTTGCGGAGAAGTATTTTCAATACTTATAGCAAATTACAGAATTCCCTCAAGAGCAGATACTTAAGGTTTGAGATTTTTCATGAATCCTCTAGGAAGGATTTTTCAGAGACAAGAACAGTATGAAAATGGTCAATGGAGGGGGAACTGAACAAAATAGAAAAATAGCAGCTGATTTATGTCAAAATAAATTATTCTAATATTCAATGTTCTGTTCAATATCTTGAGATTAATAATTCATGGTACCTGGAGTGGAAAGATCTACGAGCAGCCAGAATGATTCTCTAGTGTAATTCTGTGTCTGACTCAGCCATAAAGTGTCCATTTGAGTCCTTTTTAGGAGAAGGATGGCAGATAAATCTATTGTAATAAGGATGGATGCCCTTTGTGGAGCAGACTTAAAAGAATATAAAGTGGAGGTCCCTGATATGTATGACTGCAGTGGATTCACAGGATACAAGCAGCACTGGAAAAATGCAGAAGAGTGCAATTCATACAAGAAAGTGTTAGTCTGTAGGTTATATTACCGATTGGAAGCTCATGTAGCTCAGACCACATATGAGGCTCCTGAATCACAGGGCTGAAAGTGACATGACAGATCAGCAAGTCCAACCCCCTTGCACGAGGGCAAGATTAGCTAGATCTAATTAAACCATTCCCCACAAATATTCACCCAGCCTCCTCTTCAAAACCTCCAGTGAAGGAAATTCTACAGCCTCCCTCAACAATTTCTTCCACTGCCCAGCTGTTCTTTCCACTAGGAAGTTCTTCCTAACATTTAACTTAAATGATCTTTTCTGCAACTTTTAAATTGAAAACTTATGTTCCCTGTTTTATTGTCTTTTTTTCCACTAAGCTAAATGTGACCAGCTTCTGCTACAGTCTGACCTGAGCACAACTGCATTGGGGCTGATCCACACTTGACCTTGAACCTGGGGCCCCACCCCCACAGAACACCACGGTATCATGGTATGCTGGAATGGGGTGGAAGGAATACCTTAAGCATAACCTTTTCCATCATGGCCCTGCCTGCCTCTACAGAGCTCTGTGACATCACAGCACTCGGTAAGGGGAGGGTTTGTTAATGGGAAGCCCGGCCTGGCAGAGAGCCTGAGAGACTTGGGCAGAGGGTGCACCCACCCTGTCCTGAGACCAGTGGGGTTAATTGGGTCTCATGGATGTTTTGTCAACTCACAGGGCTCTAGCTCCTTCAACCTATCCTCCTGTTCCAAATCTTCCTCCTTTCGACAACAGTGTAAGACCTGGCTGTTCCACCAGGTTTTTGGTGAGGGAGATGGGTAGGGTGGGTATTTTTTGTATTTATTTCTTGGTACTCTACATTGTGAATTTTTTTGCCAGCATTTTATGATATATTTATATTATTTTAATTATATTGATACTTGTATTTTTATATAACTTAAAATTGTATATTGGTAGAAGATGCCCTGAGCTGCGTTTAGCAGGAGGGTGTGGGGTAAAAGTTTGTAAAAATAAATAAATACATTTTTTCTTGCTCTCCTCCAAATCCCCTCTAGTTTGTCAACTCCCTTCTAAAAAAAATATAGTAAGTGGTGACCAAACCTGTACTCAGTATCCCATCTGCGATTCTAGCCAAGGCCAAGTATAATGGTACAATTACTACTTGTGTTTTGAATGCAATACTTCTACTAGTGCAGCTCCAACTGGTCTAGTCTGCTTATGTTCCCCTAAGTAGTGCTGCTGCCAAGACAGATGTCCTTCTACTTTGTATTCGTGCATAAATCCAGCTTCCATTTTCTCTCATAAATGTGAAATGCCCACATAACTTTTCTTTCCTATACTTTACATCTGACTTTACTGAATTTAATTTTATTTCCAATCCAGTTCTCCAGTCTATCAAGATACTTTTTGAATTCTAATTCTGTTCTCGAATGTGTTTGCCGTCATTCCCAGATTTGTCATCTGCAAATTTGATGACTATGCTGCCCACTCTTTTATCCAAGTCATTAATGAAAATGTTAATGACTTGTTCATGAAAATGTTGAAGAGCACTGGTCCCAAGACAGACCTCAGCAGAATGCCACTTGAGACCTCCCCCTGATTTGACATCAATCCATTCATTATTCCTCTTGTACAACTCTTTAACCAATTGTGAACCACCTTCTGATAGTTGCATCTAGCTCATATGTCACTTGCTTCATTGTGTTTTGATTAAAGAGAAACCAGTGGTGGACTGTGGCACTGGGAAATTCTATGAATAGTTTCTTGCTCAGAGACAGTCAGCTAACTTTAGAAAAGAAAAGAATATCAAATCCTGCAAAGCATGTGAAAAGGCAACACTGCAATTGGAGCCTTTAAGTTGGACAAGGAAAGTCGAGAGAGAGGGCATGAGGTTAACACACAGCAGGACGTGAAAGATGTGTGTGTGGGGAAAGCACGCTGAGAAATAATTTAGCAAAGCAAGGGCACAGAAACCCCTGAGAATTGTGGAAGAAGAGAGCATGTACATAAATATTTTTTAAACCGAGGCCAGTTTTTAATCTCTCATCTTGACATCTCTTGCCTTGACTACTGCAACCTCTTTCTCACTGGCCTCCATCGCTTTCACCTTGACCCTCTCATTTCTATTCAACACTGTTGCCAGGATCATCCATCTCACTTGCCACTTTGGGTGATTTCAGACGTTACGAGATCACAGTGAACCACGGTGAATATCCACCTGTGGTCACTGTGCCTCAAACATCTGTTTGGCAGCCACCAGATGTTCACCACGCTCAATGGGCACATGGGGTCAATTTCAACCATGCTTCCCGGGCTCCCCGGGGGTATTCCCCGGGAAGCGTGGTGAAAGTGATCCCCGGCGGGGACAAAAAAAAAAATCAGGTCTGGTCAGGCGCCACGGCCCGGGATCCCAGGCCGTGGCGAATTCGGCCAGATGCTGCGGCCGCATTGGCCCTGCTGCCCGCCCGTCTCCCCAGAGGGCGGGCGGCGGGGAGCATGGAGGGGTGGGGCCGTGCGGCCCCGCCCCCTCCCAGATTCCCCGCCGGGATCCCCCGGCACATCTGATACGGCGTGATGGGGTCATCCAGGCGGGGGATGAATTGGTTGTTTTCGGTACGGGGCCAACTGGCCCCGTGACGTCTGAAAACACCCTTTGATCATGTTTAACCCCTTCTCTGCTTCTTCCACTGGCTCTCCTCTCCTCCTTTGTATTCAGCATAGGGTTACCAACTATGCACATTTTAAAAGAAAACTTTATGAAAATACATGTTGCAAGGCCTGCAACATGTATTTTTCATAAGGGTTCCTTAAAAATGTGCAGAGGTGGCAACCCTAATCCAGCACAAAACTCCTTGTTTCAGGGGCGTAGCTACCATAGGGACAGGAGGGGCATTTGTCCTGAGGCCCAAGCTGAGGTGGGGGAAACAAATCCCTCCTGTCCTGTTTGTGGCATGGCCAGGCCGAGACTGAAGGGAAGTGCCAGACGTGGAAGCCTCTCTAGCATGTGGGATGGCGCAAGCACAGGTAGCGGCAGCACGAGGCAGTTAGCACAGCAGGCGGCTCAGGCACAGCAAGTAGAGGTGGAGGAGAGGTGCTGCAGTGGGTTCAGAACTAGAAGTGATCAGAGAAAAGGGGAGAGTGGTGGCGGTGTGGTCTGGTGCCAGACCCAGGAGAGGTTTGAGAGCAGTGGGGGTGATCGGTGAGTGGCGGTGCCTTGTCCTTCAGTCTGGGTGGGGGCAGGGGATCTTGGAGGGTCAGTGTGGAGCAGGAAGGATGTGTGGGGGTGGGGAAGCTGAGTGGGGGATGGGAGGATGTGTTGGGGCAGGTGGTATAGGGGTTGTGTGTCAGGGCAGAGGGTCAGTGTGGGGCAGGGAGACTGGGTGGGGGAATCTGTGTGAGGGCTGGGTGGGGACTGGGAGGATGTGTGGGGGCAGGGGATCTGGGGTGTGTGTCAATGTAAGTTGACTTTTCTGCAATAAGGATGCTGGGGGAGGAAGGGAGGGGAGGGGTGGAAAAGGGGGGAGGATAGTGATGGGAGGGGGAAGTCCATTTCTTGCACCTGGGCCCATTCTAACCTAGCTACATCCCTGCCTTGTTTTCACCTTCAAGGCATTTCATGACTTCTTTCTTCCTGCCACATTCCCACCAGGAAACTGCTGCTCCTCTGCCACCACCCTCACCCACTACCCTCATGCGTTTTTGCCCCTTTTCCCATGCTGTCTCCCTATGCCTGGAACTCCTTCCCTGAATGCATTTTTTCTTCTCCTTCTGCCATTCCCTAAAAACCAACCTTTTCCTCCTGGCTTTACTTAGCTTCTTATGCCCACAGTCTGCTCACTGATGTTTCTTCTACTGTCCTGTTATTTGGGGTTCCCTTCCTCTGTAACTAAGCTAAGCATGTACACCTGTGATGTCTTAACTTTATGAATGCATCCCTGTCTCTCCCTATGTTCCCCGCTCCCTTCTCTCCTCCCCCCGCCCACTTGTTGTTGATACAAATTGTAGGGCCCTCCCCCAGGCCAGGGATCTGTCTCTAACTTAATGATTGTTTAGTGCCAGGCATATTGCTGCTGCTATAAAAATAATTAATAATAATTTTAAGGTTGTCTTTTATTTAAATAAAAGCATGCATCTGCTGTAGCTACAACCACGTCTCAATGTTATGCTATTTTGAATTTATTCGCTACCCTTTCCGAAAAGGCTCAGGGAAGCTTATAATAGCATTTCAAAACAAAGATGAATAGATCACATTAACCCCATAATAAACCAGCCCACAAACCCCTTCCCTACCCACAATATGATAAAAATCAAGTAATAAAACACAATTATAAGCACAACCCTCCCTACTCCCACCTATAGGGATGGGCGAACAGAACCAAGTTCGGAAATTTGGTTTGGTTCAGTTCAGAAATTCGGTTCGGTTTGGAAGTTCAGTTTGGTCAACTGAACTATTCGAGTTTGGTCCGAACTCCCAACTTTCAAACAAAGTTCGGAAATTCAAACCCCATTGAACTAAATGGAATATTATCTTTTAGGAATGGGCGAACAGAGCCAAGTTCGGAAATTCGGTTCGGTTTGAAAATCGAGTTCGGTTCGGAAGTTTGGTTCAGTCAACTGAACTGGTCGACTTCGGTCTGAACTCTGAACTTCTGAACCGTATTCGCCCATCCCTACCGACCTATTCCCTACCCTATTCCTTACCCTATGGGATGGGATGGAAGGTAACGTGTCATCTGAGATAAGGCATTTATTAGTAATTTAATATTGCTCCATGTATAATAAATACATGGTGGTAGTGCCCAGAGACTGTAGCCTTGGACCACAGTGTGCTAGATTCTTTAAAAAAAAAAATCCAAATTACCATGATGGAAGGGCAAGCAATCTAAAGACTGATTTTCTCAGCATCTGCTAGCAGTGGGAAAAGACGGATCTGAAAAAGTCTGAGAAATACAGGTTGCAGGACTGCATAATTGTGTGCAAACTGACTGGAGGTGTTTGAAAATGAATGTAACCCAAATAATGGTGGCACAGCCTCACAAAATGACCTCTGATGCCAACCAGAAAACATCCAAAGCACTCACTGGCCATGGTTATAGGTTCAGTAATGGGAAAGTATTGCTTTACTTTGGCACATCATAAAAATGCCTTCGTAATTGTCACAGGGGAGAGAACTCACGTTTTAGGCTACCTTCACACAAATAAAACTAATTCCCCTGGAGTACTTACTCTGGTGACAATGGGTGAAAACAGACATGACGCTAACCACCCTTTAACCACCCTTGGTGGTCATTTATGCATGTTTCAGGGCTGCATAGGGCACCAATACAGCCCTGCAACATGCATAAATAACCACCAAGGGTGGTTAAAGGGTG
>QEPC01000531.1:4374869-4385497 GCA_003113815.1 Sphenodon punctatus
TTTTCTTCTCCTTAAATACCACCAATTTGTAGGTGGTAAAGGATGTGGTCCTTATTCCCTTCTAGATCCAGGGTTATCCATTGTGCTAAAAGTTTTCTGGATCTAAGCATTAAAAGGGAAGCCCTGATTTATTGTAGGCTTTATAGTTTGAACTCCCAGAGAATACCTATTTATATTAGGAGCTGGGAAGCAGGGTTATCCATGAACAGTTTTTAGGGAATGGATTATGTATGTATTTGTTTGTGTATGTTTGTTTGTCAAGCAATGGCCTACAGCTACGCTTTTAATAAACTATTGATTGTTTGTATGGCTGTGTGTAGAACTGTTCACAAATTACAATTTAAATGAACATTAAGTTTGCTGTAGCCCAAAGCCCACATATTTAAGCAAATAAAAACATAATTTTGCAAAGCAGGTCTCCCAGAAAAGCAGGCTACAACTATGCTGTTAAGTCGGTCTTAGGACGAAGGCAAACATGTCACATCATATCCATAAAGATTATTTGGAAATTCATTTGAACAAATTCATATTCAAATATATCTTCATTAGCAATGTGGTATTCTATATCTTGTTGTGGTCTCTAAGATCAGCTGAGAGAAGCCTTATGACTGGGTAATTTCAGATGTGACGGGCCCGGAGGCCCACCAGGCTGAATCACATTCCCTTTCTTCACCAGAGCCCAAGTCTGAGCATCTTCTGCAAATGGTGTAAAAGAATTCTGTTAAGGTGGGCTTTGGGTGCAGGGCTGCCCTTAGAGTTTGCAGGGCCCAGAGTGAAGATAAAATGTAGGGTCCCTGGTGGCCCCTCTTTTGTGGACCTACCCCTCTGGGGGCACCATCCATGGGCCCTAGAGGTGGTCATGTTTGAGGCACCCATGGTGCCCCAGGTCTCCCATTGGTAAGGTCAGCCCTTCCTGGGTCGGGGTGGGTTACATTTTCAGTGTCTTTTTAATTGAGTCTTAAATGTTATATGCTTTTTATTGTAATACCCCTCCCCCCTGAGCCTGTGATTTTAATAAGAAATAATAATTTTATTTACATAGCACTCCTTCATCCCTGCCAAGTGTTGCTGGGGTGTTTCAGAAAAATAATTCAACAAAGTAGAATTTTTTTTAAAAAATCCAAATCACTCCAGCCATGCACTCAATGGTGCCTCCATCACTTGATCTAGGTTTCCAAAGTGTTTCAAAGTTTTCCGGGGACTGGCCTTGGTCCTCGGAACTCAGAAATTCAGAACCAGGGAATGGAATCCCTGGTGAATTCCGAACAAAACTGAGGACCGAGTTTCAACTAGTTTAAAGGTGAGGAGGTAAGACAAATATTTGGAGAGAATGAATTCCACATGGTGGGGCCTACCCCAGCAAGGGCCTGATTGCCTGCTAACTTTTAAGGCATGATGGTGGGATTCCCAAGCAGCAGGTGGTATCTGGGTGCAGATAGCCATCAGGGTGAAGTTCTAGGAGCAGGTATTGAATTTTAGGATAGGGCAGGATAGAAGTCTAAACAAATAAATAAAGATTTGCATATTAATTAGTTTGTTTTAGTCAATTCAGTAACATTAAGTATTTGGTAACTTTGTTTTGGTTACTTTGTTGATTTGATAACTTTGTTTTGGTAACTGCATTTATTCAGTAACTTTGTTTTAGTGTTTTGGTTATATTGGCAGTACTATTTTGTGCTATTGTGTCCAACAGCAATAATAGTGCAGTAGTCATGTTGCACAGTAGTATGGTGCAGAATAGCACAAAATAGAACTGCTCAAGTAACCAAAATACTGGAACAAAATTACTGAATAAATTTAAGCAATAGATGTTACCAAAAGAAGATAACCAAAATGAATATTTGCTCCCAAACATAGCAGGAAATGAATAGTGTTTTGTATCCACTTTTCAAAACTGATAAAAAATATACCAAATTTGTTGAATTCAGCATTCAAAACTAATATTCATTTCAGCCCTAATCAATTCCTCTGAGGTGTTATGTGCTGCAGAATCACTGCTGAATCACTAGAAGTCAGACTTGGAATACAGTGCAATACAGGCATTGGACTACAGTGATGAGGGTTATGCAAGGACTTCTATAGGGCCTCTATCCACACCCATGACACATCTCTAGGTCCCAAATCGTCTCATTGATTTAACATAAGAAGTGATTGTAGGAGGAAGCAGTCCTGTGGGGCTGCTTCCCCTTTAAGAAGGGGGCTGAGTGGGTCTGCCGGAGGACTGAGCATGCCCAAGGGGGTGGCAGAGCCAACCCCATGGCGGGGAATCAGTCTGTGGGGGGAGCACAGGCTCAGAAACCCCTGTGACATAGTGGGCAGGTTACTGGTCCTTTAAGGCTGAAGAGTAGAAGCCTGGCCATGCCCACTCTTCTGTGTATAAGAGACAAGGCTGAGAGGAAAGGAGTCTCTGCCAGGGAGTCTAAGGGACGATATCTCCCTGAAGAAGCCTTCCTGCTCTACGCTCTCCAAGGTACTGAGGGTTGGAGAAACAGAGGGACCCAAGCAAGTGGGAGAGGCTGTGCCCAGGAGGGAGCTTCTTGCCCGGGGAAGGCTTGCCCAGAGCCTGGGGCTTGGAGGTCTGACTAGATGGACCAGGGGGGTTGATATTGGGGTGTTCCTGTGCCTGAGAAAGATGGACCTGGGCCTGCAGGGTGGCGGTGACTGAGCCAGCAGCCCCAGGTACACTGGACATGGGTTGTGTCTAATAAAGGATTGTGGGCTAATACCCTCTGGACTGTGTGGTGTGTCCTGAGAGGGTACCCCCTTCCTTGAAGAGGGGGATTCAGTCAAGGCTCGAGACTGAAACGGCATAGCATGGGGTGAGTTAATTCTTCAGAGTGCGACCCCAGCGCCCCGTGTGGCCCTGGGAGAACCCCCCCTGTTACAGTGATATACTAGGTCAGACCAATGGTCCATCAAGTGAAGCATCCTGTCTCTGACAGTGGCCACTCTGTCACTTCAGAGAAATACCCAAGAAGTAATAATGGTGTGATCCATTCCTTCTGTTCCCTCCCAGCTCCCAACAGCCCAAGGTTGCATCCCTGACCTACTGTACTAATAGCCATTTATGGACAATCCAAGAATTTATTAATTAACCCAGCTATGCTTCTGACCTTCATAACATTCTATAGCTAAAAGTTCCACAAGTTAATTGTGTATTGGATTAAAAAGTACTTCCTATTGTTTGTTTTAAACCAGCTGCCAGTTAGTTTCATGCATTGTCCCCTAGTTCTAGTATAATTTGAGAGTGTAAATAACAGATACCCATTCACTTATTCTATGCCACTAATGGTTTTATAAACTTATATCATATCCCCTCTGTTATCTCTTCTCCAAGCTGAAGACCCCTAACCTATAGAGCCTCTCCTCATATGGAAGCTGTTCATTTTTGATCATTTTTGTTGCCTTTCTCTTGACTTTTTCCAGTTTTACTATGGTTAGATGTTCCCCATCTGATTCCAGAAGTCAGCCGGCACCATTGAAAACAGCATACTTGCGCATGGACGGAGAGCTCGTCTTATGAAATTCAAACCTCATATCGGGGTTTCATAAGTTCGGACCTCCATCCATGCATGTGTGCTTTTTTTTCAATGGTGCTGCCAGACTTCCGGAATTGGAGTAGGGGAACGTCTACCATCCCCACCCCCACATGAGTTTGTTTGTCCCTCCGCAAGAAACAGCGCTTGTCTAAAAATGTCCTATATCTTTTTTCTTTTTTTTTGAGATGGGTTGACCAGAACTGCACACAATATTCAAGGCATAGTAACATGATAGATTTATATAGTGGCATTATATTTTCTGTTTTATTCTCTATCCCTTTCCAAATAATGCCTAACATTCTGTTTGCCTTTTTGACCGCTGCCACATACTGAACTGAGGTTTTCAGTGAATTGCCCACATTGATTCCCAGGATCCTTTTCCTGAGCAGTAACCCCAATTTAGAACCCTGAATTGTGTCGGTATAGTTAGGATTATTTTTACCCTATATACGTTTTTCCTTATGTGCATCACTCTGCACATGTCAACATTGAATTTCATCTGCCATTTGGTAGCCCAGTTGTTCAGTCACGCAACATCCTCCTGTAATTTCTCAGTGTCTGTCCTGGTCTTAATTATATTGAATAACTTTGTTTCATCTGCAAGTTTGATCACCAGCTCAAGCCTACTTATCCGCCCACCGCAAGTGAGGCACTCATACTCTCCGATCCCACCGCCCTGCAGTGCAAGCACCTATTCTATCAATTTTGAGGGGCAGATATTTTAAAAGAAATTAAATCTAGGTCAATTCAGGGTCTGTTAACCTTGACATAGCCCTGTTAATTATAGCATTGTAAATATGGTGCCAGACTATTGTGCAATCCAACTGCTTTATAGGCCAATAAGTAGTCATGTAGTCCATAATGTATTCATAGCGTGGAGCAGTTTAAGAACGACACTGTTCTTAATGGCCCCAAGTGAGGAGCAATTTGTATGTATGAGGGCTGGTTCAGAGATGAAGCTTTCAACTAATAGCTTATTTTCTGTGCCCCAAACTACAGGCACTTTATTTATTGGGGGTGGGGGGCGGGCGGGGGGGTGAGAGGCACTTGCTTTTTGTCCTGCATGTGGATAAAGAGCAGGTGTTTACAGTAACTGTCCTATAGGGTGAAGCCACATGAGCCAAGTGGGCCTAATCCCCATGTGGCCCAGGGTGGGCAATCGCAGCCATACTTTGGGACCAGTGCAGAGAGCAGGGCAGACCAGATGGTCAGGCTACTGTCGGCCGTCCTGCCATGCTCCGGGGCAGGCTAAGGCACACCCAGCCTAGCCCTGTACCCACCCACCCACTCTCCCCTGGCCCACCTGCTATCCTGCCCTGGCTGTGATGGACTCCAATATTGAGTACCCAGTTAGCCAATACCCAGGTACTGCAGACTCCCAATCATATAAGCTTCACAAGGAGCCCACCAAATTCTGCAGGCATGTGGGGGAATCTGTGTATATGGAGCTCACGGAGGGACTGAGCCTTATGGATATTTATAATTCACACCTATGCAACTAGAGTATCAGGTAGTCACTGCCTGGTGTGTGTATACATAAGCATGGCCTTCAGTGGTGTTTGTGCTGGAGGATCAGGCTAATACATATAAAGGAATATAAATAAAAAAATGTATTCATTTGTTGATTCAATTCATCTAGGCACAACATCTGAGCCAAACAAGAATGCTAGCGTTCTGAGCTGCAGTAACAGCCATTAAATGATTAAAAATACATGAAAACAGATGGAGAGCCTCCAGGATACATCATCTGAGAAGCTGTATATGATTATCAGCCTACCTTCATGAACAGAATGTGTAAGCTATAGGCATTATATAGAGTTCCATAAAAAAGACCCTTTTTAATGTAAAATACCTTGGCTCCAACTATCAAGGGGAGGGGGGGGGGGGGGGAGAGAGAGAGAGAGCGTGCGCTGTAAGAGATGAAAGATTTATCAACTAAACTCTAAAAAGTAGAGCAACTTCTCTTTAAATTACTATCCACAATGAAGAAACACTGAGTGCAATTAGTTACCAATATCTGCTCTAGTAGTTTTTGCTACTAGGGCTCCTTTCACCAGCAGCCCACTCCACATCTTCTAACCAAGTTGCGCCCCAAGTGAATTTGATTCATTAAGCATCAGAGTATTTTTTTTTCGCTATGAGACAAACCAATTCCATAAGGAAGAGAATGCAACATTTCTAAAGGAGCAAAGTTCAGTAATTAAGTCTGCTAGCGGCATGCAGAGAACTATTCATTATGTAAATGATCAGCAGGTGGCAGCATAGAGCTAATATTTGTGCTACTGCAATTAATAACCCATTACCTTTTGTATTAAACGCAATGGTATATTTAGAAGCATGGCAAAACATGAGGAATGTGAGTATAGATTCCTTTTTTACTTGCCGTGCCTCCAAAACACAACCATAAACATTTGTGTTTTTTTTATTTTATTTTTTTACTGGTTTTTTTTTTTGGGGGGGGGTGACCTCCTCTAAACAGTGAGATTTATTACTGCAATATAGACAGCATTTGCACTTTCCCCCAACAGCTCAGCTCAGCAAAAGCAGCAATTTTGAGGTCAGCAGGCAAGTAATTTAAAGAAGGGAAAGAACATTTCAAAGGGTACTGAAAAGAGGCTAATGTTCCTAGCTAGCCTTTGAGTGTCAGGTCAAAAAGCACTCATAGTTTTGAGTGGAGCTTTGATTAATCTGCTTGTTAAAGAAAACTAAAAAACTATGACCTTTCTGTTAAATTGCAGACTCATGTGATGCTGTGTTAACACACTGTGCCCTTAAATACTTTATTTTAAAAAAAGTAAAATTGCAGCAAACTATTATGCTGCAATTCTGACTTCAGAAAGGGCTCAATTTTGTCCTTTTAAAAACTCACCCTCTGTTCTGTATAATGAGTTAATTTATTATTTGGATTTATGGACCACTCTGTCCTGTGGGCTCAGGGCAGGTAGGATCACATAAGAACTGCTCATAAAACATGTAAAATAAAATGAATATACATTAGAAAAATAACATTAACCCCCCCAAATCTGCCCTTCCTACCTGCCAAATGCCTGGCCCCAATAAAAAGGTCTTATATTTCCTCCAGAAAATGCTTGGGCTTTGGCAAACCTCCAGGAGAAGGGAGTTCCAGAGTTGTAGAGTAGTCATCGAGAACACCTCTCTACATGCCTTTACCGTATGGAGTTGGTGCGCCGATAGATTTATCAAGAGGTCATTCTTGGCTGATGTTAGGAGTCAAGCACAGGTGTAATCTGTTTGTGCTGACCCACCCCATCAAACGGCAGGCTGCTGTGTTCTGCACCAGTAGTATGGTCCTAGCAGATAGAACGGTGCCAGCGGGTACAACAGATACAAGTCTCATTCACTTCAATTAGACTCATACCTGTGCTGAAATCTAGCACTAGTGGTGCTATCTGCCCAGTGGATCATGTCCTACAAATACGTCAGGGTTGGGGATTACTTATGTTCAGGGATTTCTGTTCACTGTGTTGCCTCCATTGCTGGTAGTACCCACCGCTACCTATTGGTTTATCCATTTTGTGTATATTCCCTTACAGTGATGTGGGACACTAATTGGATTCAAACACTGTTGCATATGATCTGAAACATGAAGACTGATTGTTGTTTTGCCATACCTCCTGTATGAGAAAAATAGAGTTTCCCAGTGGCTGCTGTCTTTCTCCTGCTCCCTTGTTTTGATGCCCAGTTCTGCCTCAGCTTTCATGCTACAGAGATGCTGTGAGAAGGTGCATGTTGTGTCCCGGTGTAATGGGAGCTTCAGAAATGAATGACCTAGATGTCTGAGATTAAAAGAGAAAGGCAAATTTAACCTTGTTGCTGCACAACACAGCCTACCTAACTGCTGCCCGTCTCCAAACTGCCCTGTCTCTTAGTTCAGTGTAAAATCTGGAATGGATTAGTCTGGATCTGTTACTAAAATTGCTGACGTGTGCAAAAGAATAAATGTCTCCCCTTCCCCCTTTTTTCTTTTCTTCGCAGTTTCAGGTAGGCTGTATTTGAGAAAGCATTGAGTTGAGCAGGCTTAAAATGTTACATGAAACAAAATGTACTCTGGATTAATCTCTGTGGATAGAAATTTCATGTGCAACAGGGAGGTGTATAACAGTTTGATTATACTATGGCCCCCCTGATCAGGATGGTGAAACTGACCATGAAATACTAACAGTAATTTGATAGGCTACTAATATTGGAAATGCAGTAATAATATGTGATTTCAATTCACCTAATATTGACTGGGTGAATGTCTCCCTGAGGTGTGGTGCGGAGGTCAAATGTCTAGATTTTTAATTTATTTTATTTTATTTTTCAAATTTTGCTACCCCACCCCTCCTGCCACAGGTAGCTCAGGGCAGCTCACAATTCGCAAAACATTAAAACAACAATTTAAAACAACTAAAAGGAGGACGAAAAGAAAAATAACCCCTACCCAGCAACCCAAAAAGAGGGGAGATTCGAGGCCATCTAGGCCTCCACCAGAAGGGAGTTACATAGCCGTGGAGTGGCCACCGAGAACACCCTCCCCTGCATGGCACCTCAGAAGACTCGGGACCTCAAGCAGGGTGCCCCCTGATGACCGCAGTGGTCGGGCCAACACCTGGGGAGTGAGGCAGTCCCGTAGATAGGTAGGGCCTAGGCCGCTTAACGCTTTATAGGCCAAAAACTTGAATCGGGCCTGGATAACCACCAGCAGCCAGTGCAGAGAGCAAAGCACTGGTGTAATGTGTCCTATCAAAAGTCCTACCAAAGGACAGGCCGCCACATTCTGCACCACTTTCAGTTTCCGAGCCGTCACCCTGGGTAGCCCCACATAGAGTGCATTACAATAGTCCAATCTAGAGGTGATGAAAGCATGGATGATGGTGGCCAGGTCAGAGCCTGAAACAAACGGCCAAAGCTGTCGCACCAGATGTAATTGGCGAAAGGCACTCCTCGCCACAGCCTCCACGTGGATGTCCAGGCGGAGCTGCGTGTCAAGGAGCACCCCCAGACTCTGTACCTGGGATGCCAATGGAGGGCAGGGGCGTAGCTAGGTTGGAATGGGCCCAGGGACAAGAAATGGACTGTGGGCCCCCCCCCGGTCCCCGTCCCAGCCAGCGGCGTTTCTTCTCTCCCCTCAATCTTCCCCCCCCACTGCCAGCAGACTTGTGTTCTNAATAGGAAAGAGCATAAGCATTGCCAGATTAGATATAAAATATTAATAAGACAGGCTAAGAAGGAATTTGAGGATCAACTAATTAAAGATGCAAAAAATAATAAAACCTTTTTCACGTACATCAGAAGCAGGAAGTCGGTTGGGCCATTAGAGGACCCTGTGGTGAAAGGGGCGCTCAGGGAGGATAAGGACACTGCAGAGAAGCTGAATGTATTCTTTGTTTCTGTTTTCACTGCTGAGGATGTTGAAGAGATACCCATGCTGGACTGAGTCTGTGTAGGTGGTGAATTGGAAGAACTGTTCCAAATAAATGTGACTCTGGAGGAAGTTCTGGAGCAAATGGACAAACTAAATAGTATCAGATTACCAGGACCAGATGATATTCATCCTAAAGTTCTGAAGGAACTTAAATATAAAGTTGCAGACCTATAATTGGTAATTTGTAACCTATCACTTAAATGTGCCACTGTACCAAAGGACTGGAGGGTAGCAAATGTAACACCAATATTTAAAAAGGACTCCAGAGGTGATCCTGGAAACTACAGACCGGTGAGACTGACACCAGTGCTGGGCAAACTGATGGAAATGGTTAAGAACAAAATTACTGAGCATATTAATAATCATAGCTTAATGGAGAAGAGTCAACATGGATTTAGGAAAGGTAAGTCATGCCTCACTAACCTATTGAAATTCTTTCAGGGTGTAAATAAGCATGTGGATAGGGGTCAACTGGTCGATATAGTGTATCTAGACTTTTAGAAGGTGTTTGATAAGGTCCCTCAAGAGAGACTCTTGTAGTCATGGGATAAGAGGCAGTGTTCTGTCATGGATTGGCAACTGGTTAAAAGACAAGATATAAAGAGTAGGACTAAATGGTCAGTTATCACAGTGGAGAGAAGTAACTAGTGGAGTGACCCAGGGATCTGTACTAGGACTGGTGTTGTTTAATATATTCATTAATGATCTGGAGAAAGGAGTAAAAAGTGAGGTGATCAGAATAACACAAAGGTATTCAAGGGGGGTCACGTGGGCATGCTGAGGCAGCAGGTCATGGTTGGCTCAGCTCCCGGCGGGCCTAACGCAGGAACATGGCCAAAAAACAGTTGAACTCCCAAAAAGAAACCAGAAGCCTGGCACAGTAAACAAGATATGTGTGCAAGGGAAAAAAAGACACTGAATCCAATTTCGAGCGTGCAGGCACCCCGCGCTGCAGCTCGAGGAAGGCAGACGCGGGAGAAAACAAAATGGCGGGCACGACAGGGAAAGACCCGCCAGAGGACTTGGAGTCACAAATGCAAGTAAGAGACCTACTTAAATCAATTAAAAAGGACCTGGTTGTTAACAAGGCTGGGATTAACAAAACCAACTTCATGCTGGAAGATTTAAAAGGGCAGGTGGAGGGAATCAGTAAAAGAATGGATGCAATGGAGCAGAGGATTAGTGACCAGGAGGATTGGGGGAACAGCACAGAGCAAAAAATATAAAGCATGCAGAAGCAGAGATGCAGATGATGAAAAGCAAAGTAGAAGACCTAGAAAACAGGTCTAGAAGGCGCAATCTTAGAATCATGGGTATTCCAGAAGGAAGAGAAAAAGTGGCATGAGAGAATTGTTACTAGAGATCTTTAAAAGCATCTTCCCAGAGAAACCCCTGCTCCACACAGTAGAAATAGAAAGAGCCCACCACTCTCTGAGGCCAAAGCCCAAAGATCAGCTTCCCCCAAGAGCAGTCATTGAAAAATTCCTAAGATATATGGATAAAGAAGAAATCCTGAGGGAAGTGAGAAAAGCT
This sequence comes from Sphenodon punctatus, assembly GCA_003113815.1. NCBI lineage: Eukaryota > Metazoa > Chordata > Lepidosauria > Sphenodontia > Sphenodontidae > Sphenodon > Sphenodon punctatus. The sequence continues at coordinate 4,385,370 of QEPC01000531.1, forward strand.
AAAGAACTTTTGTTTGAAGGAGCAAAGATCTCCATTTATCCTACTTAGCAATGGAAACAGTGCAGAGGAGAAAAGCATGGAGGAGTCAAGTTGAATCCCTCAGTAAAGCAGGCATTAAAGCTCAAGTA
>QEPC01000531.1:4393351-4413109 GCA_003113815.1 Sphenodon punctatus
ATTAATTGCATGTATTTGTTGCATTGCATGCATCATACACTGCTTAATTTTGATGTTAATGCATTGTAGGCAACACACACTGCATACTTTTGATGTCATCCACATCCAGTTTGTTTACAACAACTTGACTTTTAGCAATAGTTTTGAGTTATAATAAAGATTTGGGTATATATTTCATATTGAAGTTTTCTGGCCATCCACAAGCAATTGGGGAACAGCTTTTGGGCTCCTCTCTTTTGTTTTCAGTGCTGCACTATCTGGCGGATAGCAGAGAAAGCTTCTTTACTCCTTTTGTTTTTGGGCCCCTGGTGCACATCTCTGCCACCCTGAGCCTTTTTTTTAAGGGAAGGGCAGGATAAAAGTTTAAATAAATAAAATAATTAACTGTGAATTCCAGGAGTAGCTGTAGTAATGGACAGGAATTCCCCGCTTGGAGGTGAGCAGATATTGGCCAAAGGTGGTAAAATCACTTTGTGCAGAGTTGTAGATTGTATTTAGCTATGGAATTGACCCTACAAACTACAACATGACCTGCAACATTCAAATGGCGCCAGGACAGGCCCACAGTCAACAATGCTCCTAGTATGCCAGAGATACTAGAATTTCTTCAGGATGGAATGGACCTTGGTCTTAGACCAGCAATGCTAGCTAGGCAAGTTACGGCCACAGCAACAATACTAGCACCCGATTCACCAGAATCCATCACCAGACATAAGCACGTTCAGTGGTTCCTTAGGGCAGAAAGACTTGAAGCCCCATAGATGCCCGAACTGGAATATGAATATAGTTCTAACAGCTCTCACTCAACCACCAATGAGGAGCATATCACTCTACTTCCAGTCAATGAGGAGCATATCACTCTACTTCCTCACCACCAAAGTTGCCTTCCTAATAGCCATCACATCTATGAGACAAATGTACATTCCATGGGGACAAGGTGGTACTCAGACCAGACCCTGCCTTCATACCAAAGGTCAACACAACTTTCCATCGTTCTCAAGAGATAATACTACCCACCTTCTGTCCTAAACCATTGCACCCTACAGAGAAAGTGTGGCACAAATTGGACATTAGACGGGCCCTTAAGATCTACATCAAATGAACTCTTTCACAAAGTAGATCATCCAAACTTTTCTGACTTTATAGGGCCTCACTCAGGGGGCGCCCGACTACCAAAACAACGATTGCCAGATGGATAAGAAACTGTATTACTGAAACCTACAGAGCAAAAGACCATACCCTAGAGGGTCGGGTCCTGGCCCACTCTCTATGCTCGGCTGCTACTTCCTGGGCTTTGGCTTCCAGGGCCTCTGCAGAGGAAATCTGCAGAGCAGCTATCTGGTCGCCAATCCATACCTTCACCAGACACTATAAGCGGCACACGCTGGCTTCTGCAGATGAGGCATTCGGCCGTCAGATTCTGCAGGCCATGCAGACAGATTAACACCGAGTCCATTCTCCTTTTCTCTTCTCCCTCCCACTGGATATGTTTTGGCATTATCCAAATTAGGAGTGCCAAGCAACGAACTGAAGGGACAAAAGAAAAAGAAAATTGGGGCACCTACGAATTAATTTTCTTTCTGGTAGGCTCTTTACTCGGCACTCCGGTCCACCCTTGGGCCTGCCGGCAGGAGGACACACTCAACACAAGGCCAGTCGGCCTAATTTCTGTGTTCCTTTTTTAGGCACTTTGTAAGAATCAAACTGGAAACCAAACCACAGGGAGGGAACTTCGCCTGGTCTGCCTACAAAGTTTCATCATTCGAGACGTGCCTTCTCATCGACTGAAACAGAGCAATACCCAAATTAGGAATGCCGAGCAAGGCGTCTACCAGAAAGAAAATTAACTGGTAAGTGCCCCAATTTTCTTTTCACAGCTGCTTATAAATCTCATCTGTAGGAGGCTGCGCCTGCGTTCTGAGGAAAGGTAGGGAGGGGAACACCCATTGCCTCTGTAATTGGGCGCATGTCTAAACATGGGGCACATTTGAATACGGGGCGCAACCAGTGTCACGTCAATATTCCAACACAGTTACAGTCATGCTTTAAGATTACGTTTAAAGACAGACTCCCAATGTTTGTGGAATACACCATATTGATATATTTTAAACCAAGCATCAGCAATAGGAGACGATGCATCAGTCAAGTATGCCTGGCATCCAGTGTGACCATACTGAGGGTTCATTCACTCAGCACTCTCCTAAAGTGGGAAGTGTCACATGCTCCTCTTCTAAATGGGGTGTGAAGTCTAGAGCTGAAATGAATTTTCATGACAAAAATTAGACCCAACAATTTTGCCCACTTCAAATCAGATCCAACAAGGCAGAGAGAAACTGCTATTTGCCCCTGCTTAATTTGGATATGCATTGCAGTTCTACATGTTATTAATCTATCTGTTTTATAAGCGCTGCAAGGAAAAGCAAACAACTTTTTGCTGATTCCTCCATCATGCAAAAGAGAATGCCAGAGAAATATCCAAAGTAAAAAAACATCTGCATTTTTTTCATTTTGGTCCCAAATATTGGTGTGGATACTGATAGGCTATTGAAAGATGCAGATGATAGTTGGGAATATGAAATTCACTGTTTGTTCCAGCTCTGCTAAAATTCTTACTACTTCCTGTGCTGCTTGATGATTCTTTGTTCTCTGCCACTCAGTGCAAAGGGTGGGCAATTGAAATGCATGAAGATCAGCAATATATTGTGTCAATAGGTTGCCATCAGAGAAGACTAACATAGGCCTTTTTAGACAAGATGCTCCCATGCATGGACGCCCATCGTCCACGCGGGGGAGCCTCTTGTGTAAATGTGTGGCTGTGTGCTCTCGTGACCCATGCATACCCACCCACCCAAGCATGGAGGAACTGGCGAAAACATTGGTTGCTCTGTGCGTGGGGGGTGGGTGTACATCCATGTATGCGTGTACCCGCACACTGCCCATGTGGGCGGCGCGCCATCCTCTCACCCATTAAAAAAAGGGTCATAGATTAAGGAACAAGTGGTAGGCTTTCAGGGGAGAAGGTGCTGTATGAATGAGCCTTTAGGGTAGTTCTCTCTCTTATTAGACCCCTTACTCCAGAAGCTCTTGATGCTTATTACTCCTTTTACATATTAGTGGCTCCAGACCTTCTAATTTTTTGTTCCTGAAAATAACAATAGTGGATGTGATTGCTGTATTTCATCAAGGAGAGTCAGTGTAATGTCACAAAGGGACATGACCAATCAATGTTGTAAGATTCTTTCAGTATATTTATGACATTAGATGATGCAGCTTTTGAGGCTGTGCTGCACTTAACGTTGATCTACATAGCATAGCAACCTTTGTAGAGGCAGAGTTATTTGAATGAATTAAATACTAGGACAGTATATGGTAGATGCTGATACTACAATGCGTGTAAACAGATGGCTGCAGAGGCTGCCTGCCCCTGGAGCTGCTTCGTGAGCACACCCTCATATCTGCCAGCTTCCTGCTTTTCCTGGGCCATAAGCCACCTGTGCAGTGTCCGTCCTCCCCCTCCCCCCCCCACCATAGAATTGTAGGCTATTGCCCGACGCTCTAGACTGACACTTGCAACTCTATGGTCCTGTCATGGGCAACTGCCATCCGGGCGTGGAGCTGCCCGGCAGACAGACAGCAGCTCCACTTCAGGTGGGTGCCACAGGATTGACTGGCCTACTCCCCCAGTGGTGCTTTCACTGATTTGGGATGTTCTGCCTACTCTGATTGCATATCTATCAGGGTGCTTTTAAACAGACAGCCCGGGGGTGAAGCGGGCTGGTGCAGGAAGAACCAGGGCTGCTGTCTGTCTGAAAGCCCTATAGCTTGTTCATAATGGAGCTAGGTTGTCAGTGGGATAATCTAAACCAGTATTGAAGAGGGGCTGTGTTAATTTTGTGCAAAACATTTTATAATTATATTGAAGTGAGAGATTACCAATGCACAAATCATGTATAGATAGTCTGTTCACTTAATACTAAAATACTTGGAACAATTATTTGCCCACGATCCTCATATTGGGGCATCTATGTCGCTGAAAAGACTTTTATCCTGAACAGTCGAAAAAGTTAAATGCTTTTAAAATGTGACAACTGAACACAATGAACTTTACAAAAAGATTACTTCCATGTATTTCTCATTTCAGTGAATGGGGAGTGTGCTCGGCTCCTTTTTTTGCCTTGCTTTTAAGGCTCATATTCTAAATTGAGACTGTTTCTACAATAGTTTAAAAAGAATAATGTGGCATGTTCATTACCAAAAGAGTCACATCGGTAATTCAGAAACCCTTTTGCAGTAATGTATAAACATTTTCAGAGGTCATAAAAGTGTGGCTTATCTGGCTAATGGGATGCTTTGAATACCTTACAATTCTTTGAAAAACCTCTTATTTAAAAAGTCCAGACCTTGAATGTATCCCCGTTCTCCCATCTTACCATGCAGACAGTCAGGCATCAAGGATACAGTCACCAGAAGCAAAGGAAACAAAAGAATTATAAGCGATATCCACCCGTCCCCATTCATAGAAGTCAACGGTGGGGAATGTTCTCCCCACCAGGGTCCCCATAGATTTTTTTTTTTTTTTTAAATAGCTCACTAGGATGGAGCGCCCTGTAGGGAGAAGCCCTCTAGAGAAGGAGTGAAGTTGCACAGGAGTACTCTGCAGGGTGTGGGGTGCATGCTGGCAGTATTACACAAGGAGGATAGGGGAGCACAAGGTACGCTTTAGAGAAGGGGGCAGGGGAACACTAGAAACTCTCTGAAGGGGGATAGGGTGCTGGAAGCACTGGATAGGGAGGGCAGGGACATCAGGACATCAGGCTCACCCTTCAGCAGCGTTCTGCACAGTGGCCTGACTCACACATTGTATGCATCCACTCTCCAGGCCAAGCAATAAAGGAAGGCAGGTTGTCTTAAAGGGGAGCCAGGAAAAGATGCAATGGGCCAGGTTGAAAGGGGGTGTGGGAAGGAGGTGGAGTGTGGGCCTGAAGTCCTCCACCTCTGATATAAGTTCTATTCCCTACCCATCCTTCCAGCTGTTTTGCCTCCTTTGTAAGCAGAGCACAGAGACCATGCTCAAGTTTCTCCTGTTCCGCCTTCATATAAGCCACCCCTGGAACTCCTGAGGATCAGCCACCTCACAGGCATCTCTACACGGGAAAAGGACCAGCCTGCTCTTTTCTTCCATGACCTTGATTGATTGGGGAGGGAAGGATTGCTAGTTAAGCCAGGGTCCTTGTTGGTCAGAGAAGCAGGAAAATAATTCTACTTCTCTTTCCACATCCCAACCCAGGCGACTGTCATTTCACAGGTGAGATTGGTTGGTTGATACCTGATTGGGCATTTGGGGCTGGACAGAGTTACCTAGGCAGTGCAGATTTAGGATGGCACGTGTGCTACAGTGATGGGGAGGGGAGGGGGCACTAAGGAGAGCAAGCAAGACAAAGTGAGAGAGAACATGTGCATGTGGCAGGCCAGACTTGGAGCACAGAAACTGGTGAGACTCACGGGTAAGGCTGAATGTGTGGTACCAAGACAGTGTGCACTGGCAAGGCCCAGCAAGCAGCTTAAGGGGACAGGTCCTATTCTGTGATCTTGAAGACGTCCTGTTGATGAGCAGCACAGCCAGGCAGTCTGCAGGTACTAACGCCAACATGAATGCAGGTGGCAGCAAAACTTTTATTGAAGGAAAAAGTGACAGACCAAGGCTGCTTTTAGATGTGTGCAGTGAACAAGCTGCATAAAATCATGCCGTGTGTAAATATCCCACGTGTGGGATTTATACGTGACATTTCGCGCATTCAAGCTGGTCACACATTCTTTTAAAGCTGTGAATTAAATACCTCGACATCAAGGTATTTATTTTGCTGCTTTAAAAGAATGCATGACCGGCTTTAATGTGTGAAATGTTGCATCTAAATACCTGACAATTGAGGTATTTAATTCATGGTTGGCAAAGAATGTGCGACCGCCTTCTATGCGCATGATCCCCAGCCGGCGTCTCGTGTAATCCCGCGTCACGGGGATTTTGAAACATCGTGCAAGCGGGTCGCACAATGGCGTCCCGCTCATCTAAAAGCAGCCTAAATCCCCCATGCAACATGATTTTATGCAGTGTGTTCACCATGCACATCTAAAAGCAGTCCAAGATAGCTCCTATATGCTGGTGGTGTTAGTGCTGACTATTTCCCCCTCTTGCTGAGGCAGGTAGACACACTGCTTGAATTTCCTGTCCCTCTAGAAGTCACTGGAACACAGACTCCTCCTAGCACCCACACAGACCATTAGCAGAAAACCCAACTCTGTCACAGTGAAGTACTTGGTTAGGCCTAGGGACAATGTCTGGAGGTGTTGACAGGATGGTCTCTGTGTCAGATGGTGTTGAAGTTCCTACGAGGCATTTGCAATCTCCTCTGGCTGCAGTGCTTTTATGGAATTCTGTCTGGACTAATAAAGATGTTGGGAGACAGAGATCTGCCCAGTCAATTGTGTCTTGACTGAAAGCCTTCTTCTCAAAGGCTGCAAGAACCATCAGCATCTTACCCATGAGGGGAAATTGTAAGGGAATGCCCTCTGGCGGTTGAGTAACTGCAGGAGCCAACTGATTCTAAGCTGCAATATGAGTACCAGAGTTCCCCTCAGCCTTCATCAGTGCTGTATTTTCAGCTGAACTCAATGCTTCCTTCCAAAGGAAGGATTATTATTATTAACAAACATTTATATAGTGCCAGCAGTGTACCTGGCACTTTACAAAGTAATAAAATAGACATGGTTCCTGCCCCTAGGGCTTACAATCTGAAGGATCTCTCCTTCCCAGGATCTCTCAAACATTTGGCCTCTTAATAGGCCATGGCACTCCATGGGGGCAGGACCATCTTGTTCTAGATTGGACAGATATATATATATATATATATATATATATTAGTTTATTGTATAGCCAGTGGCTGTTACAATCCATAAGATAAATACAAATAAAAATAAACCACATACCACAGCTACAACTATAGCTACAATATATACATCAACACAAATTGTCTGGAAAAGGAATATAAAAATACAGTTCATAGCTAAAAAGCCCAGTTCAATCCCTCCCTCAACATGAGGGTAGGGAATACTAAGCAAACCCCCCATTAGTAATCTCTTATTCTGACCAATGCCCTATACCAAGGGTAAAGCCCATCAAACATAATTCCCCCGACCATTGCTCCTTATACCACCATTACAGGATACTCCCACCCCTATTTCTTCAAAATGGCAGCTCTTATAACCAGTGTGGCATAGGCAAAACTTGCTACTGCTCTGGTTAGCCTCGAATCTTTAGGACACAGCATTTTCTCCAACGCTCTTCCCCTAAATCCCCTCTGGAATAACTGGGGGAAATCTCCCAGAAACCTTAACCGAGGGCCCACTAAGGTGAAGCAATCAAAAAGAATATGCTCCACCGAGTCTTCTACTCCAGCCACGCATAACTGACATATCCTCCTGTCATGGGGTATGCCCTTATATCTTCCCTCCAACAAAGCGGAAGGGAAGGTATTAGTGCGAAGTCTTGTAAAGGCTGTACGTCTGGGATGGTCTTGCCACTCAAAAAGGTAAAGGGGATGCAAGGACTGAGGCTCGGGAAACACTATTCCCGGAGCCACACGTTGAATCGCCAAAAGAGTCTGCTCCGTTTGGGTTAGTTGATCCCTGAGTCTGAGACACAAGTTTCTTAAAGGCCCGCGAGCCAATCCTAAACAGAGCCTCTGGAGAATATCCCAGCTGGAGTTGGGAGTGAACCAGTCGCAACCAAGGGGTCATTAACCCAGCATTCAAAGCCAGAGTTAGAAGTGAGGTCTCCGACTGAGAGGATGACATTAATTTAACCCAGTAGTTGATTGTCTGTTGGAGCACCAACACTTTGACTGATATAGATCTTGTTTCGAGTCTAAAAATTACCTGAGGCAGCCCCTGCGGGACACCCAGAATTGCAGAGAAAAAGGAATTCTGGATGGGCTCCAAGTTTTCCAAAAAATTCAAGCCCCACACTGGAGCTGCATAGAGGGCCTGCCCCAGCACCTTAGATCTAAATAGGAGCAACGCAGGGGCTATCTGCTTCCCACCCTGGCCAAAGTAGAAGCGAAGAATTGCAGCTGTGATCTTTTTTGCTCCAGCTTTGACAAGCATAAAATGCGGCTTCCAGCTAGCGTTATTTGAGGAAGTAATCCCCAAATACTTGAACCTTCGCACTTGCTCAATTTTTTTCCCTTCCACAGGACCACGGCTGGCTCTGACTCCCATGCCCATGGCTTACTACCAGAATCTTGGATTTAGGGTAGTTAATCGCTAGCCCCTCCCTTGTACAATATTCCTCAAAGAGGGCCAGTTGCCTTTTAAGGCATATTTTTGTCTGAGAAATAAGTACCGCATCGTCTGCATACAACAAAATAGGGAGGGGCCTTTGAGCTACCCAAGGAGCATGGGTATCCTTTGAGTTTATAAATTGTACCACTCCATTGAAATACAGATTGAACAACACCGGGGCAAAGAGGCACCCTTGCCTTACTCCTCTCCCTACTATAATTGGAGCTGACAGAGATCCTTTGGAAGCCAGCCTAACCTGAAGCAAGTTCCCAGTGTGTAGCTTTATAATCAGATAGAGAAGCCTAGGGTCGATGGTAGTATCTCGCAACTTAACCCATAACGCTCCCTACTGATAGAATCGAAGGCTTTTTCTAGATCCATGAACCCCAGATATAATTTGCTCTTTTGTGTCGTATATTTCCCAATCAATGCGGAGAGCAGCATGATATGATCCACTGTGGACTTCCCCACTCCAAACCCTGCCTGCTCAAGCGCAATTTGGCCAGACTGATCTACCCAGTTCCTTAGTCTATCCAGCAATAAACGGGAAAACAATTTCCCCACCACACTAATCAAACTGATTGGCCGGTAATTTGCTGGAAGGTTGGGATCCCCCTTTTTAAAAACGGGGATCAAAATGCTTTTTAACCAGGAGCCGGGAACATGCCCAGACCTGCTCACCTCAGAGAAGAGGGGTGCCAAAATGGCAGCCCACCAGTCCGGGGATGCTTTTAGTAGCTCCGGCGTAATCCCATCCGGCCCTGGGGCTTTGTTAACCTTCAGCCCCAGGATCAGGGACTTAACTTCCTCCTGCTTTACTGGAGCCCAATGCTCGAACCTCTCCAAGGGATCCAATTCCACACTACCCAGACTACTGGACCTAGCTGCGAAAAGGGCAGTATAAAAGGATTCCCAGGCCTCCTCAGATGGTAGTACCAAACCACCAGCTCCCCCCCCCCTCTCCATAGGGAGCAGATCAATGCCCAAAACTTTGTGGGGTTGTTCCTTGCAGTTGCCTGATACAGGCTTTGTCAAATGGCCCTACAATGGGAATCCCTTTTCCTCTTCAATAATTGCCTATAGTGTGTCCTTAATACACTAACCCTTCTACGCAGAAGACCTGAGGGATGAGACCTTAGTCTTTTGACCAACCGCCTAAGTTTTCCTCTCTCAAATCTACACTCTCCATCCAACCATGGAGGGGGAGACCCCAGCTGCCTTTGTCCTTCGTGTATAGGGGAATATTTAAAAAGCACCGGGTCCAATAGAATCAGAAGGCTATCATACCAGCTGAGATCTACAGCATCTTGCTGTATAGCCCGCAAGCATAAATCCTTGCCATCCTGGGAGTGAATTAACTCTTCAAATCGCTTATTCACGGCTACTGACCATCTCAGGTTGCTCTTTACCTGCTCTTTACAGTTCCTCTCAGTCCCCTCCATCTCCCCCATGATAACTTTCCTCCTTCCACTCTGTTCCCCCAGCTCGAGCAGGATTGGGAGATGGCACGTATCTGGCCTTGAGATAACCTCCATCTTATTAATATATCTGAACCCTCTTGAGGGGCCAGAAAGTAATCAATCACACTGGACCCATTCACTCCGTTATAAGTATAACTCCCTTCCAAATCCCCCGCAACCCTGCCATTCACCACCTCCAATTCAAGATTCCTCAACAACAACTCCATGTCTGTCCTCAAGGAATTAATGCCCTTATCCCACGAGGCACGGGGGAGCTCAAAGGGCCTACACCCCGTTACCTCACATACCCCCTCAAATTTAGGGTGATGGGGGTCCCCTAACCTAGTGTTAAAATCCCCTCCTACAAGGAGGGTCGCTCTAGGATAAGTAATCAAAGCTTCTGAAATCAGCTCGGTCATGGTGGCCCAAATCGCAGGGGAATAATACTTGGAACTAAAAGGGGGAATATAAATATTACCTAAAAGAAGTTCTTCCCCTCCAGGAAGCACACAATGAGCCAGTGCAAAATAAGAGCTAAATGAACATAATATCTTTATTGAAATTTTAAAATCATCTGCAACCAACAACGCAAGCCCCCCACTTGGTCTGCCTCCTATCAGGGAGGGGGAAGCTCCCAGGGGATAAACCGTAAAGCCACTAAGGCAAATTTCCTGGGCGCCCTCCAACACCCAGGTCTCCTGCAGCATTATAATATCATACTGACTAAGAAACAACAGGAAATCAAAGTCCACGCAGCGACCTTTCCACCCTGCTATATTCCAGGAAAGGATTAAAATGCTGCGGGAATCCCTATCTAGTCAGGTGGCAGTGGGGGTAACCTGCGTTTGGTCTGACTCCTTATTCAGGCTAGAAATCTCCAGGGGGGCGGGCATAGTGGTTCCTGGGAAGACATCCACCTCAAGAGGCTCCTCTCCCTGCAGGGGGGGCTGGCCTAGGATGCCTACAGGATAGCATTCCACCCCCTTATCAGTGGGACGCCTAGCACCGGGTGCCCCCTGGACTACTCTTAAGTTGGAAGTACCCACTCTGTTGTCTCCCTCAGATTCCAGTTGCCCAGTACCCACACGACACCCCAGATGGCCAACATCTCTTACCTCCAAATGCCCAGCCTTCCTTAATGACTTTGGAGGATCTCCTACTCCCCAAACGGGCCGAGATCCTGCCTCTACTCTCCCCAAGCTCCTGTCATCCACCAGCCCCAGATTTTCGGTTTTTAATGCCATTAATTGGCCCCGAACTGCTTCTAGTCTCTCTACCAGCGCAGCTGGAGTAATCCCCGGCAGGGAAGACTGCGAGGTACCTTTACCCCAAGGGGGAAATGGGGCATATAAGGTACCAGAAACAGGTAACTCCATAGGAGGCTTCCATTTCCTAGCCACTTCCACCTCCATGCTATATGCTTCATGAAGGACACTGCTTCTATCCACCAAGTGCCCCCTCTGCGAAAATCGCACTCCCTCAGCATTTACACTCCCATCTCCAAAGATGGTAGATATAGACCGCTGTTTACTTAGAATTGTATTCCCCCCTTCCTCTCTATGAGCCTTAGGGCATGACAGAGCCACATTGGCCCTATGCCCAGGAGGGGCTTGAAACACCCGAGAAATAAATACATCTTTAGTACTCAGCAGATCTAATTTACTCAGAATTGTCTGACACAATAGAGGGTCTTGGAAAGTTACAACTGCTGTTTGTCTGTCCCTCACTGCTGGCATTTGATCTACTGAAAAAATATCATGTCGAGTAATTCTACACCCCAAAATAACCCTGAGATGTTCGGCTACATCTAATGCTGTAGACCAAAGTGGCTTTGGCCATCTACCACCAGGGTAGATAGTAAAAATCAATACATTTGGTAGGGCTTGGAGTGTCGCCCCCTCTTTCACTGCAACTGAAGAAGGCGGCATAGGTCTACAGGGGACCCCAGAGCCACAACCCCCCAAGGGGGGATTGGGTGGATGAAGAACATCCCCCACCACTTCCCCACCCTGGGGCACTAAAAGACCCCTCTTCTCCCCTGCCGCTCTGTCATGAATAGAATTCATTGCCGACTGGAGTTGTGCAATTCGAGCTAACACAAAATTTAAAGTATCAGCAGATAGCAAAAGGTGCTCAGTAAGGAAGGTTACCAACCTCTCTCTGGCATGGGAGCCCCCAAGCCCCATGGGCAGATCTAAACCCTGGGGCTCCAGTGGCAAGGAAGGAAGGGAACCTGGCTGATCTGTCCCAATACCAGATCTCACCCGCATACTCAACTCAGGTGCAGATGGACCTGACATCAAATGAGAGCAGTCTGCAATTACCGTGTGGGGGTACGGAGATGGCAGCTGTTTGGATTCAGATGAGCATTTCTGAAAGAAAGCATCAAGCTTCTATTGTTTGGAGATTTTGCCCCTACCTGGGGCCGAATCGGATATGTCCCCTCTCTCTCTCGGAGGAAGTCATGCCCCTTGGAGCAAGGCCAAAAATAGTACAATCCTAAAACAGCTAACTCTAAAGATTAACACTCCAACCTAACAAAGGGCACACGCGCCTATGCCCAACAGAGAAATATAAGAAGAAAAGATATGACAGATTTCCAGCGATCCCAAAGTGTCTCCCCTGGCACCTCCCCCAAGGTAGTCCCCGTAGAGACCAGGGGAACCTAACTGCAGAACAGAGTCACCGGCCCAGGCTCCAGGGTGCACCGAAGGGCGCACCAAAGGGCATGCCCTTGTGCACGCGGCCCTTTGGTGCGTGGCCAAGGCACGCGCCTACGGTGCTGCTGTAAGGTCTCAAATGTCTTTTATCCCCGCACAGGGCTGCAGCTCTGCCCCCACGCAGATGCCGGCTCCAGCTCCCTCCAGCTGACAGGTAAGTAATAGACTCAGCAACAGCGGCACAGGTGCTAGCAGGGCAAACTCATTCCTCTGGCAGGGGATCTCAAATGTCTTTTATCCCCTCACAGGGCTGCAGCTCCGCCCCCACGCAGACACCGGCTCCAGCTCCCTCCAGCTGACAGGTAGGTAATAGACTCAGCAACAGCGGCACAGGTGCTAGCGGGGTGAACTCGTTCCTCCGGCAGGGGCTCTCAAATGTCTTTTATCCCTGCACAGGGCTGCAGCTCCACCCCCACGCAGACGCCGGCTCCAGCTCCCTCCAGCTGACAGGTAGGTAATAGACTCAGCAACAGCGGCACAGGTGCTAGCGGGGCAAACTCGTTCCAGATTGGACATAGGCACAGAATTGCTCAGCTATGTTGGGACTGGGCTTGCATAAATATGAATTTTGGGGCTCATGCAGGTCTCTAGTTCTCATGATTTGCATGCTTCTGCTCATGCTAAGACCCTCTTCATATAGCTGGCTGACAGCACAGGAAGACAGCATGGGCTGTGTTGGATATTTCCTTCTGCTAGGGAAGCCACTGTGTGAAAGAGTCCTTTGTTTTGCTCTTCTAGGTGGAGTGCGGTTGGAGACTTCTTGGGTGCAGTATTCAATTATAGTCCAGGGTGTGAAGGCACAGAGAGATTCTGCACTCCCTGCTACTGCCAATGCTGCTTTGGGGTAATTTTCTTTTATCTCATTCTTTACAATCAGGTAAATTAATGTGTAAAACCATATTTTAATTTCAGTACAAAAGATGCTAATGATGAGAAGGGAGAAAATAAAATGTCGTAAAAATGGCCATACTAACTGTGTTAAACTTTAGGTCACCATGAAAGTGGGTAGTAGTTGGTGTGTCTGTACTTGCTAAATGTAACAGTGTGATCCTTTGGCAGGATAACCTCTCCACAAATATCAGAGCAGGGCATAATAGCTACATTGGAATGGAATGGGCCCTGGTGTAGAAGATGAAAGACCTTCCCAGCTCCCCCATCCCTTCCCTCCCAGCGGCAAAGGATGAAGCTAACCAGGTAACATGGGGCCCCCAGGTTTGTGGGCCTTGGCCCAGCTGTACCATTGGTCCCTTTTATAGCTGTGACTTTGAATCCCACTCCTTTTAAATAAGCCTATCCCCATGTTAATTAATAGCATGTGCGGTATTCACCTTGAGGATCCGTACTCTAAATGTTCATATACTACTGTTGGTTGGTATAGGGTGCAGTCCTCCAGTGTAATAGCGGGTGTGCTAGCTGTTTGTACAGGTACAATCCCCATTAAAGTGAATGGTACTCACACCTGCAATAACTTAATTTTTATAAAGTGAACTTTATTTTTTATTAATATTATTATTATTAGCAGTTATATAGTGCCAGCGATGTACCTGGCACTTTACAGAGAACAAGATAGACATGGCCCCTGCCTGAGAGCTCACAATCTAAAGAAGACAGGGGGAGGGGAGACAGGGAAGGGGGAATAGAGGTAAAGACAAGGGATGCGACATTCATGAGGATGTGAGAACTCGAGTACATGTTCTTGACTTGGTTACAGTACATTGGAAGTTTGCAGATAACAGGTGGGGGATAATCCTGGGTGGGGATGATTAGCAGGAGTTAGGAAGGGCAGAGCAGAAGAGGTGGGTTTTAAGGAAAGACTTGAAGGTACGAAGGGAGGGGGAAAGGCAGATGTGGGCAGGGAGGGAGTTCCAGGCATGTGGGGCAGCGAGGGAGAAGGGACAAAGGTGGTTGGGGGAACAGGGGATGTGTGGGAGGGTGAAGGAGGGTATGGAAGAGGAACAGAGTGCTCGAACAGGGGTTCGGAGGGAGATCAGGGCAGAGAGGTGGGGAGAACGAGGTTGTGAAGGGCTTTGTAGGTGAAGACGAGGAGCTTGTGCAGAATACGCTCAGGAAGGTGGAGCCAGTGGGGAGAGGAGAGCAGCTGCTGCACATGGTCAATGGGACGGGCTCAGTGGATGATCCTGGCAGCAGAGTTTTGAACAGAGATGAGGGAAGAAAGGTGAAAGTGGGGAAGGCCAGAGAGGAGGAGTCAGTGTAGAGTTTGAAGGTAAGGTGCGAGTCAAAAATGAAGCCCAAGCTTTGGGCTTGGGAGACAGGGAGGATGAAGACCTAGGGATAGGCGAACAGAACCAAGTTCGGAAATTTGGTTTGGATTGGAAATTCGGTTCAGTTCGGAAGTTCGGTTCGGTCGACCAAACTGTTCGAGTTCGGTCTGAACTCTGAACTTCCGAACAAAGTTCGGAAATTCAAACCCCATTGAACTAAATGGAATATTATCTTTTAGGGATCGGTGAACAGAGCCGAGTTAGGAAATTTGGTTCAGTTCGAAAATTGAGTTCGGTTCAGAAGTTCAGTTCAGTCGACTGAACTGGTTCAGTTTGGTCCGAACTCTGAACTTCCGAACCGCATTTGCCCATCCCTATGAAGACCCCGTCAATGGCAATTTACAGGAAAGAGGGAGAGGAAGGATTGGGAGGGAAGATAAGGAGTTCAGTTTTTGCCATGTTAAGTTTGAGTTGGCGTTGAGACATCCAGGCGGAGATATCAGAGAGGCAGTTGGTGAGACGAGCTTGAACAGAGGGGGAGAGGGAAGGAGCGGAGAGATAGAGTTGAGTGTCGTCAACGTGTAGGTGGTATTGGAAACCATGGGAGGCAATGAGTTTGCCTAATGAATGGGTGTAGATAGAGAAGAGGAGAGGGCCAAGGACAGAGCGTTGGGGAACCCTGACCGAGAGGGGCAGGGAGGAGTAGGGGGAGGAGTTAGGAAGAGATACATTGAAGGAGCGGTCAGAAAGGTAGGTGGAGAACCAGTCAAGGACAGAGTCCCAGAATCCCAGGGAGTGAAGTGAATCAAGCAGGAGTGAGTGGTCAAGTGTCGAAGGCAGCAGAGAGATCCAGGAGGACAAGAATAGAGTAAAGGCGGTTGGATTTAGGCACAAGAAGATTGTTGGTTATCTTAGCCAGAGCAGTTTCAGTGGAGTGAAGGGGGCGGAAGACAGATTGGAGGGGGTCAAGGGAGGAGTTGGCGGAGAGGAGGTCGAGGCAACGGGAGTAGACAACCCGTTCAAGGAGCTTGGAAGCAAAAGGGAGGAGCAAGACGGTAATTAGAGGGTTCAGAGGGATCCAGAGTGGACTTTTTGAGGATGGGGGAGACAGTGGCGTATTTGATGGCAGAGGGGAAGGAGCCGGTTGAGATGGAGATGTTGATGATGTGCAGGAGGGGAGGGGCAATGGTAGAAACAATGGAGGTCAGGAGGTGGGAAGGAATGGAGTCCAGGAGGCAAGTGGAGGGGTTGGAGGAGGAGAACAGGGAGGAGATTTCCTCAAGGGAGGCAGGTGGGAAGGGAGGACAGGAGAGAGGTGGGAGAGGGGGGGAGTGGTAGGGGGAGAAGACTTGGAAGCGATATCCAGGCAGATCTTGTCAATTTTAAAGGTGAAAAAGAGAGCAAGATTCTAAGCTGAGAGAGAAGAGGGAGGAGGAGGACAGGGGGGTTTGAGAAGGGAGTCAAAGGTGGAAAAGAGGCGGTGAGGGTCCCGGGAGCAGGACTCAATGCATGAGGCATAGTATTGCTGTCTAGCGAGGGAGATAGCAGAGTTGAGTGATGAGAGGCAGAATTTGAAGTGGAGGAAATCAGCATGGTAGTGGGATTCGCGCCAGAGGCATTCAGCAGCCCGGGTACAGGAGCGGAGATGGCGAATGGTGGGGGTGAGCCAAGGGCGAGGGTTACAGGACCGAATCAGGTGGGAGGAGAGGGGGGCAAGGGAGTCGAGGGTGGAGGCAAGAGAGGAGTTGAAGGTGGAGATGGCAGAATCGGAGGAGGAGGTGAAGTCCTGGAGCACAATGACCTGCAGATCGCGTAAGGGACGGGGAGAGAACAATCCTGCCAGAGGATTGTTCTGTGTTAGGCTTTGATAGGAAGAGGGGCGGGATGAGAGCTTGTTCTGGCACAGAGCTTTGATGATTGGAGCTTTAATCTCTACACCATATATCCAGTATACAGAATGACCAAGGTGTCTGCTTTAACAATGTAACTTAGAAAAACACCCTGGATTTTTCACTGTTAACATTGTACTAAAACACTAATTTTTATGTCTCATATGGTTTCCTAGGAATAGGTAGTTTTCAGGAGTGGTTCAATGAGTAAGGTTATACTTTGTATTCTTGAGGTAACACCAGGATAATTGTCTCCATGGCAGGCTCTTTTATATGTAATATATGACGCTGTGTTTCTGCCGTTAGCGTCTGTATTAATTTATTTCAAGTTTTGCCACTTAGCGACAGTGCCTCATTACCTTTGTTGCCATGGGAACCAAATATCCCATAATGGCTCTGTTCTGGTGTCAAAAAAAGGTTTCCATTTAAGTTCATCTATTCAGTTTTTAGGAGATTGTGCTGCGGATCTAACAGAGACTAAGTTGAAGAATCCCCCCCCCTCCCACTTTCAGGTTTGTTTTGTTGTTTAAGTAAAAGCAGATAAAATCATGAAGAAACCAAAGGGACTATTGTGAATGAGAAACCCTGGGATGCCCAAGCATTGAAGAAAGCTTTTAGAGCTGCTTGGCATCTAGATACAATATAATTAAATGGTGAACTTCTGGCCCTAACAGCTTTAGTCTACAAACGATTTTTGCTTTGATGATACATTGATGTCGTGCCTTGGGTCTTTTGTCCTTACTCTGTCCTGCTCAGATTTTGGATAATCCTCCAACTTTATCCTTTGATTCTTTTCAAGGTTTATCTAGTATTTCTGAAAAGCACACTTCAAGAAAAAAGCTTTATTTATGGTCACTTTTTAGCAGTCATAGAAACTAATGGAAAACACCGAGCAACATGTTCCAATAGAGAGAGGACAGACTGATGACAGTCAGATGGTTCAGAGCTGGTGTTCCAAGTCTTTAATCTGGCAAGTAATTCTGGCACAGGCTTAACATGTAGCATGTAGGCAGACCCCATTGTGGTGCTGAGGACTTTCATCTGATTAGTGGGCTCCTTTAAGGTAGCGGTTCCCAAACTGTGGGCAGAACCCCCAGTGGGGTCATGCCATCTGTGGTCGGGTTTTAAGGTTGTTTATTGGGTTATCTTTAACTATTGCTACAACCTGAAACAAATCCAACTATTCACATTGCTAGAAATCCTGATTAGTGGGGCATGCACATGTTGCAAGCCTATTCCATTATTATCTTGTTTTTATACACCTGTAAATTTCGGACCTCTTAGCAATACTATTATTATTAACAAAACTAACAACACAACTTTTACGTAAGATTTGTTGCTTGGTTTATAATATCCTTTGTACATAGTCAGCTTTGATGTTTTAGATAGTTTTAGGCCCTTTTCACACAGACTGATAAAATGGGGGTTACATTTTATTATACATGTTGCAGGACTGCAGGTGTGCTCTACAGGTGCCCTGCAACATGTATAATAAAATGTAATACCCCTTTTATCAGTGTTGGAGTGTCTGTGTGAAAAGGGCCTTAGTCATCCTCTTCCTCTCCTATTTTCCACCCTTCCCACCATCTGTTCCATTTCGTTTTTCTCATTTTGTTTTTTCATAACTTTATTTATATTTTTCATTATCCCCTCGATACAGTTCTGTCATAAGGTATGTGTTGGCTAAGATTGGAGGGGAAGGGCTGAATCAAAGTTAATCAACAACAATATACTTTGAGTCTAATTGTGGTCCACAGAGGTTTCGGAGATGGCCTTCTCACAGCTTTCATTTGTGGATGGAGTTCATGACCCTGATTGATACTTGGTATGCTTTGCATGTCTCTGTTGCTATCTGGAGTCATGAGATTATAGTGAAATTTGGGCCACACGGGCAAAATAAATAAATTGCAAACCACTGCTTTAAGGTGTCTGAAGTGGGGTACCCAAAATTGAGGCACTAAAAATCTTTTTGAAAATGCCCTGCTTGTTTTACAACAGTTAGTGTAATGTACCTTCAGTCCTTGTTTGTTGTCTCAAACTGCTGCTGCAATACAAGCAAATATAGTACATGTTGTTTGTATATGAAGACTTAGTCCAGAAAGATAAAAGGTAGCATTTGTATTCAGGATCTTCCTCTTAAGTCTACTGGTAGATATTTGCACTAGACATGACACTTTGCTTGAATACCACCATTGTGGCTTAAGTCAGTCCATGTCATGAAACTTGCTGTCTTCAAAAACTAGAGCAGAAAGGGGTACCCCAAAATGGGTAAACCAACTGAATCTACACCACTGGAGGAAAAAATGGCTGTTCAGGTAATAACCAATCAATCAATTTCAATTTGTTGTTCTGGCCTCAGCCATGACAAAACATACATAAACAATAAAACATATTTTATAACAAAAGGCAATAAAACTGCCAGACATTTAAATAATGAAACAAAACAAACAACAGAATAATAAAATATATGACAATACATCTTCATCATCAGATACAAATCTGGTGTCCATAAATCTGCCATTTTTGGCATCTGCCATGTCCGTAGATAAAACAAAGCAAAGACATTTACAACATGACATAAAAGGAGCTAGCCAGAGTTACTAATATAAATCTTCATTACCCTTACCCGAGGGGTGTGTGTGATATATTCCCAGGGGACATAATGTAAGGGTCATAAGTTATAAATAAAGAAACACCATCTAGACTCTATTTACCCTATCCACGACTTTTTTCCTATCTTTCTCCATTAACAAGCCTATAAAGGCCACTTCCCATGTAGTTTTTTGACATTTATCAGAGAGGAGTAATATCACTTTCCTGTCTACTGAAAAGTCTTTTTGGACACCAGTTTCTTTAAATAATCTATCCCTTAATCTATTATACTGAGGGCAGTAAAAGAGATAATGTACCAAATTATCGCCTCGATTACTGTAACCTCCTTCTCACTGGCCTTCCCCTGTCTCACCTTTCTCCCCTCATCTCTGTCCAAAACTCTGCTGCCAGGGTCATCTACCTCGCCAGTCGCTTCGACCATGTGCAGCCCCTCCTCTCTTCGCTTCACTGGCTTCCCCTTCCTGAACGAATCCTGCACAAGCTCCTAGTCTTCACCTATAAAGCTCTTCACAACCTT
>QEPC01000531.1:4418639-4429218 GCA_003113815.1 Sphenodon punctatus
CCCCCCCCCCCCCCCCCCCGGGCAAAAGGATATGTCAAATTTCTGGGGATATCTCTGGGAAAATTCCCATTTAATATATATAAACCGTTTCCAAGTATAAATCTGTGAAGGATTTCCCCCTCTTTATTAATCTGTTTATCCCTTGAAAATCTATATTCATTCCAATCTTCCTCCCGATCTAACAGACTGGTTATATTTCTAGCTTCCAAAATTTTCTGATTGCTTGGCCCCATTCTTGCATTAAAGTCACCGAGGATAATATATTCGTCTCAATCACCCATATCTCTCAGGTTTTGAAAAAAGATTTCAAATTGCCCCCATAGATCTGATTTCAAACTATGTGGGGGAAAATAAACATTACAAAGTGTAATAGGGGCATCTAGCCCATGGAAAATGCCCCTCAAAAACAAAACTTGGGATCCAAACGAATCTCTGGACATTATTTTTACTTTTAATCCAAGTGATATTAAAATTACCAAGCCACCTGATGGTCGCCCTCTATGACCATGAACCTCCGCCGATAAAAACCACTTCTGGAAACCATCTAAGGTAATAACTGATTTTCATTTGTGCTCCAGGTACCCACTTTGGATTTTTAGTATTCCATTTTTTGGGGTGGTTTTTTTGGCTATTATGATATTTCAATAATTTCAGTCGCATCATTTCAACAATATGGGCATGTACCATTTTTGGAAATGACATAACCAAAATAGACAAAATACCAAAATAACAAGGCCAAAAAATAAACCACACTCCTCTCCCACAACCCTGAAACAGAAAACCAAAAACCTGGATATGCGAGTACCCGTTTTTGGTCACAGATAGTGTTTGGCTAGCTGGAGGGCAACCAGAAAATGTGACTAATACCTGAAAATATCAAATTCATTTCTACCAGAAACACATTTGCTGCAAGAAGTGAATTTGGAGGTCTAATAAGTGACACTTTATCCAAGTCATGTCATTAATGAACCAGATGGTACCAAGAATGTAAGGAATGCTGTACTCAGTCGGACCAATGGTCCATCCAGACCAATGTTCTGTCTCTTGATGGTGGCCACTCTCTTCAGAAAAGTGTACACAACAGATCATAATGGAGTAATCCTTTTCCTGCTATTTCTCCCAGCTCTTGACATTCACAGGTTAAAGCTCCCAGCCAACTTGACAAATAATCATTTATGGATCTATCAAACATACTCAACCCTTTTAAAAACCAATTACACTATTGGCATTAATAATCACCTCTGACAAAAAGTTCTACAAGTTAATTATACATTGCATGAAAAAGAACTCCCTTTTGTTTTAAAGCTGCTGCCAGTTAATTTCAGACTGTCCCTTAGTTCTACTATTATTTGAGAGGGTAATGAACAGCTCCCCTTATTTACTTCTTCCACACTATTCATAATTCTGTAAACATCTGTCCTATCCCCTCTGTCATCTCATCTCCAAGCTATAGAGTCCGAATCTATTGAACTTTTCTTTTATGGAAGCTATTTCTTACCTTTGATCATTTTTGCACTGGGCTGCTGTAGGTACTAGGGATGGGAAAACAGATATGGATTTGTTATGGATCCGGATCTCAAATTCTATGGATTTCTGGATATGGGTTTCTGGATTAGGATTTTCCCACTGATTTCAATGGGAAAACAATCTGCCATTCGTATCAATGGAAAAATTCTTATGAATAGCCAAATTATTAGAATTAATAGGCTTCTGTGTGTGCGTATGTGTGTGTGAGAGTGGATGGGTGTGTGTGAGAGAGAGAGTGACTGAGGCCACATTCACACCTGATGCTTTGGTGCTGTTCGAGTGACGCGAGGCACAGACGCGGCAGCGGGGAGGAGCTTGATGACAGAAGGAGAGCCGATGCGAACGGGGATCTACTGCAGCTAGTCTTCTGCATGACAGGGCATAAAATCCAGCTCTGTCATGCGCAAGACTAGCCACAGCAGATCCCCATTCGCACCGGCTTTACTTCTGCCACTGGGCTCCTCCCTGCTGCCGCGTCTGTGCCTCGTATCACTCGAACAGCACTGGAGCATCAGGTGTGAAAGTGGTATGAGATAGGCTGACCAACTCAAGGATAGTCTTTTGCAGAACACAGAGTTTCCATTTGAGGGACATTGGGGGACACATTAACAACCTCCTCCACTCACAGTCTCTTCCTTGGCCTCACGTTGTGTTCAGAGAGAGTTTGTTTGGGTGCAGGTGGGTCCAGGAGGGGAGAAGTGGAGGCCTGACCCTGGGCCACGGGTGGCCTGGCCTGGGGGTTCACTGACACTGATGAAGTAGCCTCTTCAAGCGGTGGATCATCACTGTTGAGAGTTCCACTCACGGATCATGGTCTGTCTCTCCATTTCACTGCCGCTCATCGTTGAATGTAGTGCAATGAAAAGAAGGAGAGAGAGAAGAAAGAAAGGCGGGAGAACAGTAGTGAGGGGCAAGGTGTGGGGTGGTGGAGGGCTGGCAGTGGAGGTGGCAGTGGGGTGAGGGGGTGGGCTAACAGGAGTCCACATGAATAGGAAAGCCAACACTTACCTGACTGGTGGAGCTTGTCTTCAGCACTGAAGAGGACAAAAATTGGCTGTAGAGTCCTTGGTAGGGGTGTGCACCAGGCCCCGTATAGTTTTCATTTTTTGTTTTCATTTTCCTTATTAAAAATGTCATTTTTGTTATCGTTATTAACGACAATGTCTTTTTTGTTATCATTGTTGTTGGTATCGGTATTGATTACAATAGCATAATTATGGAGCCACGTAGTGGCTCCATTAGTTAAGGCGGAGCTAACGTTCTGTGTTGAGAGTTCCGTTGACTTCAATGGAACTCCCCGGGGCAAATTCCTCTGACTTGCAACCCTGATGTTGACGGGGTTTTCTCTTTGATGTTGCCTGTAATAGAGAGTCTGGTGTCATAGGAGAGTCAGGCAATGGTCAGAGTAAGTGCAGTGTTAAAAGAGAGTGAAATGGACCAGTAAAAGATATTGAATTTTAATTTAATTTAAGTTAATGTTGAAATGCTTGTGTCTGTGTGTGTTAACAAGCCGGCAGTATGCGACGTGAGGGAGGCGACGTAAGGGGATGTGAGGGCAAGGGCTGCAACAAATATGTTTAAAGATGACTGCCAAAGAAACGCTTTAATTTACAGCTGCTGTAGGTGATGCTACTCCGCTCAAGCCTGCATCGATCAGCCTAACATGCCGCCGCTCACCCTGTTCCACGCTGCTCCCCCTCTCCCCGGCAGGGTGGTGCAGGGCAGGGGGACAGGGCGAGGGGGCTGGCAGGGAGGGTAACCTCCCCCCCCTTGAGATTCCTGGGAGCTGCCGAATGCCGCCACTCACCCTGTCCCACGCTGCCCCCCCTCTCCCCAGAGGGGTGGTGCAGGGCAGGGGGACAGGGCGAGGAGGCCAGCAGTGAAGGTAACCTCCCCCACCCTGAGATTCCTGGGAGCCACCAGGGAAACTCCCCGGTGGTGCGGTCCGGGGCAGATTGACAGGATGAGGGGGCTGGCAGGGAGGGTAACCTCTGGCAGGGAGGGTAACCTTCTCCCCCCCCCACCCCACCATCAAGATACCTGGAAGCCGCTGCTGCTGCCGCTGTTCACCCTGTCCCACGCTGCCCCCCCCTCTCCCCTACGGGGTGGTGCAGGGCAGGGGGAGGAGGCCGGTAGTGAAGGTAACCTCCCCCCAACCCCTCCCACCCGAGATTGCTGGGAGCTTCTGGGGAAACTCCCCAGCAGGGTGGTGTGGGGCAGGTTGACAGGGCGAGCAGGCCAGCAGGAAGGGTAACCTTTCCCCTCCCCCTCCCCGGTGGGGTGGTGCAGGGCAGGGAGACAGTGTGAGGAGACCGGCAGTGAAGGTAACCCCCCAATCCCCCCTGCCTGAAATTCCTGGGAGCTGCAGGGGAAACTCCCCAGTGGTGCAGGGCAGGGCAGGTTGACAGGGTGAGGGGGACGGCAGGGAGGGTAATGTCCACCCCCACTGAGATTTCTGGGAGCCGTCGCTGCCGCTGCTACTCACCCTGTCCCACACTGCTCCCCCCTCTCCCCTGCAGAGCAGCGTGGGGCTGGGGGACAGGGTGAGCAGGCCGGAAGGAAGTGCCCCCCCTCCCTGGTGGGGTGGTACAGGGCAGGGGGACAGGGTCAGGAGGCTGGCAGTGAAGGTAACCTCCCCCCCAGCCCGAGATTCCTGGGAGCCACTGGGGAAACTTTAACCTCACCCTCTTCCAGGCTGCTCCCCTCTCTCCCTGGTGGCGTAGTGTGGGGCAGTGGACAGGGCGAGGGGGCCGGCAAGAAGAGTAACCTCCCCCCCACCCGCTATTCCTAGGATCCGCCTGGGAAAGTTTATGGAGCTCTGGGACTTTGTCTGTTGGGCTCAGGGAGCAGGCCGGCCTCAGGCTGCACACTCTAAGTGACTGGGGTTGGGGGTGCTGTGCTGCCCGCTGGTGCAACCGGCTTTTAAGGCAGCCCAGGCAGTAGGCACTCGTGCTCCCACCCGAACCCGGCTCCAGTCGTGGCTCCTACTGAGCAACTGCTGCCCCCTCCTCCATCACACCAGGTTAGGGATCCTCAAAGCTCCCTTTCCAGGGCTCGAGAGTCCCATGAGCCTACCCCTGCCCACCCTCCGGGACTCCCTGCCCCAGGGTTGTTTACATTGAGGCATCCGGACTCTCCCTCTTCCATCTCACCCCAATCACCGGTGAGTCGAGTCTCCCAGCGGTGGGTTTAGCCTGCAGCCGCCTTCACTGGACTTGCACCTACCACTAGGATCTAGCATGGCGGGGGCGGAGGGGGGAGAATGCTAGGAGCTGACATGAGCAGCAGCTCCGAAGTTGAGATTCTCCCTTGGGTGGAAGTGAAGGAGCCTGGGGAGCTTTGGTTTGAGATCCCAGAGGCAGGACTGGGATCTCCAACCAAAGCTCCCTAGGCTCCTTCACTACACTGCAACAAACTGGTGTGGAGTGTCGGTACTGCTCGCTCTCACTATTCCAATTCTGCTGGGGTTAGGAGACTAGCCAAACTGGCTCCTTCTAGATCTGGAGGCAAGCACGTGTGCGTGTGCGTGTGCGTGTGCGTGTGCGTGTGCGTGTGTGTTGCCCACGCTGTAATTTAGAGTGACAATAAGCAGCCAGTACTATCATAATTCACTGTCAAGTGTTTTGATTGTGTTTTAAAAAACCGTAAACAAATTAGATAAACAAAAAACCTACAGTTTTACACACTTAGTTAAGACAGATTCATAACACACAAACTTTAACAAACCTATAAATTGTGTGTTAAGGCTCTTGCCTTAACTTCCACACCATGTGAGCAGTAAAGATGGTGTATGGCTTCACATACTGTGCTAATTTACAAGTTAGACTCCATGTACCCACAGTTTGCCTTGGTCTTTCAGCTCCAATCCTCTTCCTTTGCAGGTTGGGGGCAACACTAAAGCTGAGCAGAATGCTATGTAACTCTAGAATAAGCATTTTGGTACACATTTACATTAGAGGTGGGACCCCAGCGCAATTACCGGGTACCAGATTTACCGGATTCCGGTTTCCAAAAAACCGGATTCCCGGATTAAATCCGTTATACCAGTACCGGATTTATTCCATTGATTTCAATGGGGCACTGTCCCCATTGAAATCAATGGAATAAAAAAATTCCTCCCCTCTCCCCCCAGACTGCGTGGGTGGAAGGGGGGACACCCCCCACCCACCCTGCCCAGCCTGGGTTTAAACAAAAAAATTCCCCTGAGTGTCCCCTACTGCGGCTCCGGGCCGCCGGCGGCAGCCCACCAGCACCAGCGCCCGTCCCAGCAGCAGCCGGTAAGTATTAAGTCAGTGTACTGTATGATCCCTGGGGTGGGGGTGGGGGGTTTAATACCCCCCCACCCCAGGGATCACCCTACTTCCAAGTTCCCACCCAGGGATCATACCTTCATTGAGCTCTGGCGGTCTGGCGGCTTCAGCACCGGCTGTGGCTGCTGGCTTCAGACGCTAGTAGGCCTTCTGGGGAAACCCGGAAGTTCCCCGGAAGGCCTACTAGCGTCTGAAGCCGGCAGCCACAGCCGGCGCTGAAGCCACCGGACCGTCGGAGCTCAATGAAGGTACGATCCCAGGGTGGGAACTTGGAAGTAGGATGATCCCTGGGGTGGTGTGTGTGTGTTAAACCACCCCTCCAGAGATCATACAGTACACTTACTTAATACTTACCGGCTGCTGCTGGGACGGCCACTGGTGCTGGTGGGCTGGCTCTGGGTTGCCGGCGGCGGCCCGGAACCGCAGTAGGGGACACTCAGGGGAATTTTTTTGTTTAAATCCAGGCTGGGCAGGGTGGGTGGGTGGTGTCCCCGCTTCCACCCATGCAGCCTGGGAGGGGGGAGGGAAACGCGTTTTTTTGGTGGTTTTTTTTTTTACATTGCAGCCATTCATTTGATTGGCCGCAATGTAAAAAAAATCCGGTACCGGGAATCTGGGAAACGGGCCGGATTACCGGGTTGAATCCAATAATGCCGGTATGCCC
The DNA here is from genome assembly GCA_003113815.1 of Sphenodon punctatus. Classification (NCBI taxonomy): domain Eukaryota; kingdom Metazoa; phylum Chordata; class Lepidosauria; order Sphenodontia; family Sphenodontidae; genus Sphenodon; species Sphenodon punctatus. The sequence continues at coordinate 4,425,141 of QEPC01000531.1, forward strand.
AGTACCGGCATTATTGGATACCGGAAGATCCGGTTTTCCCACCCCTGATTTACATTAAATGCATGGAAAGGCCAATGCCACTATCAAACAACTACATTGACAACTTATGTCTTTACATTTACATTCATTTTATTTGGGATCCCCTCCTACTCTAACCCACTACTTATTTTCCCCCCACTCATTGTGATCCAGGAACCACCACTTCAATCTTAGAAAACGTCTCACTTCAGCTAACACTCCCCAGCGTACCCCCACTTTAATCTACTATAACTTCCAACCCTATAACACACAACCCAGACATCTGGACTACCCAATAAACTTCACTCACCTCCCAAAAAATTACAACACTCCTGACCAATATAATTACCATCATCTCTAATACAGAATGCAACAGTGTGTGTGAGATGACAACCCCCGCCCCCCAAAAAAAACACCACCCAGGAGAGATGTAAAACACAACAAGGCTATACACACAACAACAACAACATAGCTATGGTGCTTATTAACACGATAGTAGTGTTCCCCATAGTCTTCAATCACTCGTCCCAATCATTTACATCACTGACAATCTCGACATTCTACCAATTTCTTATGCCATTCGTCCTATTATTCCACCAAGTTCCTTCCTGCTGTACTTCATCCTTATATCCTCCTCCCTCTCATTCCACCATCTCTCCCTGCTGCCTTTCTTATTCCACATCATCTTCCCCCCCGCCCCTCCCAAAGATGCATCTCCATTGTATTATTTCTGAAACAGTTAATGACATATGATTTAAACCCAAAGTACAATTCATGTTTCCTCCATTCCTTCCATTGGCCTTCCCATGCATTTAATGTTAACGTGTACCCAAATTCTTATTAAACAGTTACATAGCATTCTGCTCAGCTTTAGTGTTGCTCCCAACCTGCAAAGGAAGAGGATTGGCGCTGAAAGACCAAGGCAAAGTATGGGTGCATGGAGCTTAAGTTGTAAGCGAGCACAGTATGCGAAGTCATACAACATGTTTACTGCTTACATGGTGTGGAAGTTAAAGCAAGAGCCTTAACACACAATTTATAGGTTTGTTAAAGTTTGCGTGTTATGAATCTGTCTTAACTAAGTGTGTAAAACCGTCGGTTTTTTGTTTAATATATCTAATATATATTCTATTCAATATTATAACAATATATATGATAAAACAGACTAGCCTAAATACCTATATAATATTTAATCTCTTTATATATGTACACAAGTAATATCTATCTAAATCTAAGGGAGATGGGAAGGGGAAAAGGAAAACTATCTATTATCTAATCAATTATCTATATAACTATTCTAATCTAATCTATATGTCTATAATCTATACCTATATCTAATCTATACTACCTATCTATATATAATGTACAGAGGGAAGAAGGGCAGGGAAAGGGAGAAGGTAACATGTAGTGGTGGGACCCCGGGCCCATTACCGGTTACCGGATTTACCGGTTACCGGTTCTACGAAAACCGGATTCCTGGATTAAATCCGGTATACCGGTACCGGTTTTATTTCATTGGTTTCAATGGGGCGCTGTGTCCCCATTGAAACCAATGAAATATTAATTCCCTCCCCCTCCCCCTCCCCGGCTGCGCGGGTGGAAGGGGGGACACCCCCCACCCACCCTGCCCTGCCTGGCTTTTTGTTTTAAAAAAGAGTAAGAGTGACCCCGAGGCGAGGCGAGGCGAGCCCACCCCCCAGCACCAGCGGCCGCGGCGTCCCCGCAGCCGCCGGTAAGTATGACCCGATCCCTGGGGGGGGGGGTTTAACACCCCCCCCCCCCCCAGGGATCACCCCTACAGTGCGCTTGCCGCTTACCTTTGGGAGCTCCGGCGGCGGCGGGCGGTCCGGCGGCCTCAGCGCCGGCTGTGGCTGCCGGCGTCAGGACGCTCTAGGCCTTCCGGGGAACTTCCGGGTTTCACCGGAAGGCCTAGAGCGTCCTGACGCCGGCAGCCACAGCCGGCGCTGAGGCCGCCGGACCGCCCGCCGCCGCCGGAGCTCCCAAAGGTAAGCGGCAAGCGCACTGTAGGGGTGATCCCTGGGGGGGGGGGGGTGTTAAACACCCCCCCCAGGGATCGAGTCATACTTACCGGCGGCTGCGGGGACGCCGCGGCCGCTGGTGCTGGGGGGTGGGCTCGCCTCGCCTCGGGGTCACTCTTACTCTTTTTTAAAACAAAAAGCCAGGCTGGGCAGGGTGGGTGGGGGGTGTCCCCCCTTCCACCCGTGCAGCCTGGACTCGGGGAGGTTTTTTTTTAAAAAAAAAATTTTTGCTGGGGCAGTTTTTTTACATTGCAGCCATTTTTAAATGGCTGCAATGCAAGAAAAATCCGGTACCCGGTCCGGATTACTGGGTCGAATCTGATAATGCCGGTACGCCCGATACCGGCATTATCGGATACCGGATTCTACCGGTTTCCCACCCCTAGTAACATGTAGGGTATATGAGGAAGGAAAGGTATTGGTAATACAATAAGGGATAGGGAGGATTTTTTGTGTGCAAGCACCACAGTTCTGTAAACATAACCTGACAAGCAGAGCTCTCATAGAACTGAGAGAAAAAGCATGGCCCTCCCATTATAAAGGGTTGCAGTGCCCTCCCCCAGAGCCCCTGATTGGTTGTGGGAGGCAGCAGGCACTGAGCAATCACAGAGTGCCATGAGACTGCTGGGACCTGCTTGCGCTGCTCATTGGCTAGCGATACAGTATCCATCAGATACTGCTGAGCTGCTCATCCCTCCCAACACAGGCACAGTTCAAGAGTTCAACCTTGTTTAGGGTTCTGAGATATCTGCTCCCTTCTCCCCTCTCCACATTTTCCCTCCAAAACCCAACTGCCACAGCACTAATAATAATGACAACAATAAAGACATTGTTGTTTTCGTTAGCAGTTATTGATTGTCTTTTTCGTTATTGCAATAACGATAACAAAAATGACAATTTTTGTTATCATTATTGTAATAAAAAAAACCCACATGCACACCCCTAGTCCTTGGGACAGACCATTTTGTTCTCTTTCCCCCATGTGTAGCCTATGCCTGTCCTCTACTGGCCAACTGCCATCCAAAACTGGTTGGCACTTGGCCAGCAACTCCCTTATGCCCAACCCCATGTTACCCTAAAGCTTATTGGAGTGGCACCTCACTAATGTTATGGCTACCTTTTCAAAATTTGAAAAAGCTGCTAAGTGGCATCACTCCAATGAGCTTTTAGGAAATACAGAAATTTGTAATGGATGCGGTAAGTTACAGATTACTCCGTAACTGCCATTTATAGGCAGTTACAGATTAATCTCTATCTGTAACGGCCATCCCTAGTAGGTACTGCCTTTCAGATGAGGCAAAAACTGCTTGTGGTAATTAAAAACTGCAGGGCATTAACCTCTGAGAGCTCATCAAATCCTCAAATGGACAATTTGAAATCCCTAAACATCTTGATGTAGCTCCAATTAGGGTATTCGTCACTTTCTGTCCTAAATGCTTATTTAATGTTTCCAAGCAGTGTTAGTCAGTTGTGACATTCCACGCTAGGAGTGCTTTGGGAGCCTTTCAGGTGAAAAGTATTAGACAATTGTAGGGAAACTGTCATGATTTTAGCAGAAGCATTTGCAACTGAGAGCAGGGAAACATGTTGCCCCAAGAAAAGGAGAACACCCCGGCTTTGACGGTGGTACCTGCCAGTCAGTTCTCAGCACAAATGAAACCAAAGCCTGTATTATAATTTGGAATGAAATGGAACTTCGGATCTTTCACACAAATCCCTTCCCTTTGAACATTCACCACTTAAACTGTGTTTGCCTTATCCTGTGGCCATGCATTCACACACCACCTGATTTCCTTGCATTTCCTATGGCCTCTCTTTTGCATAGTATTAGAGAACACAGATCATGCAAGAACTGGTGAGGTTGCAGCTCGTCTGCATATGCTCCCAGCATCCTCGGCTGTCATCGCTTGAGGACACCACGCCTCACCTGGGGCTTGGCCTTCCTGCCACCCCAAGCTCCACCGACCAGCGGGCCAAGAACTGGTGAGGTTGCAGCTCGTCTGCATATGCTCCCAGCATCC
>QEPC01000531.1:4436616-4473912 GCA_003113815.1 Sphenodon punctatus
GCTCCTGTCTCTCAGATTGTAAGCCCTAGGGGCAGGGACCATGTCTATTTTATTACTTTGTAAAGTGCCAGGTACACTGCTGGCGCTATATAAATGTTTGTTAATAATAATCATCATCATCATCATCATCAAGGGGTGGTACGGATTTCACACAACACTCAGGATATGGGTTTGTCCCACTATACACTCTAAAAGAGTGTACTATGAATGAACCCAATGTTACTTTCACATGTTTTCACTTTTTGCAAAGAATAGCCCAGGAAGTGGCAGCACATAAAAGTCCAAACAAACAACCATCTGAGGTTGCACACATGTGTTTTTCTGTCAGTGAATGCATGCTGAGCTACTCTCATATCCCCACTGACACTTGTATCCAAGGATGATCCCAGGGTTGCTATCAGTAGAAATCAATGTGGAACATCCCTTTTGGAGTCCTTCACTCCCATTTTTTACTGTGTTCTATGGTCATTGGAAGACTAAGAGCCTAACACAGGCTTCTGATTGCATTTGTGTATGGTCATTGGGACTTGGCGCCAATGGCTATTGAACCCAGATCTTCTGAGCTCCCAGACAGGAGCTATTTCTGCTTCATAGAAGCTCAAAACTCTGGAGCGTGTCAAGACCCACAGACAGATGCCTTTCCCTGAATCTCAGTTGGTCAGTAGAATCCTGCTTCTTAATTGGCTCAGGAATACTATATGTATATATGTACTTTCTGGGTTAGGGTCAGCCCTTTAGTCCTGACAGCCATGTAGAGACTTGGCCTGCTACCCTCTTGAACTGCCTCTCCTTGCTTTGCCTCACCTTATCCATGCTTCCCTCAACACCATCCAACTAATCTCTTGGCTGCTGAACTATGCTCCCCTCTCTGACCCTTGCTCCAACCAATTCCTGTAGCCCTGAAGCCGACCAGCATGGATCTTCTTGCCTCTGACATCCACCCCTAGGCCTGGGATCCAGGCGTTACATCCCTCCCCGGGGCCCCTAAAGACTCAAGAGTCTTACCTGCACTCCCGGGTCCCAGCGGAGGGTGGGGGTGATGGCCACCGCCAGCTGGGTTGCCAGCTCTGCTGCCTGTGGCTGGGTCTCCTCTGCTGATGGTGGGAGCTGGCTCTCGCCAGCAGCTGAGGAGACTCAGCCACCTGAAGTGGAGTCGGCTTCTCTGCCGGGCAGCTGGGTCTTCTCTTTCTTCTTTTCTTCCAGTCTTCTCTCCTTTTTTCTTCTAGGTGCCATGCCTAACTCTGAAGACTTCTTCCGGCTTCTTCACTGACTGCACATGTGCAAAATGGCCACCGAGGCCATTCTGCACATGTGCAGCCCTCTTCCAAAATGGCACCAGCCAGGAGAATGGCACCAGCCAGAATGGGGAGAATGGTGCCAGCCAGGAAAAGGGTAGTGATTCTGCGCATGCAGAAGTCATTGTGACATTTGAAGTCAATGTGAAAGATCCGACACTGGTAGGGGATCCAAAACACAGGGGAGCCGACACGATAGAAACCAACATCGATAATCGACCTGGAGTCCCACCCTACAATGGCTCCACATTAGCAATTCAAGTACCCTTTGGCTCCAGCTCAAGTCAGAGTGATAATCCAAATTAGTGCTTTCACAGAAATGAAAGGGGAAAAAAAGCAGGCTTGGGATGATAGCTACTTGAGAAAGTAGTATGTGAAAGGAGCTTAAAGATGGGGTTGTACTACAAACCCCTTGCTCTGGCTATTATGGTGTAGGACATGGAGACAAAATAGTTCAAATGATATCTTTTATTGGACTAACTTCTTTTGGCGAGAGTATGTAAACCTTTGGGCTGCACAGGGCTCTTCCTCAGGCATGTAAGTAGTATAGTTCTGGCTTCTTACATTAGGAGGGACCCTGTGCGGCTCCACAAACATGCAGACTTTCTCCAACCATATTTTGTCCAATAACTACCTTGTCTCCATTCCTTGCATTTGTGACCAACACAGCAACCACATACACTCTCAAGATTACTATGACAGTGACGGACGCCTCAGATTTTAAAGCAATTCCATATTTAAAAAACCTTCAGTTTACAAGAAGAGTTAAGACTTTTGTAGATTCAATTATGCACTAAAAAGCATGGAAATTGCAAGCTAAGGCTCCCACCTTAACTTCCGTACCATGTTAGCAGTAAAGACATTGTACAGTCTCACATATTGTGCTCACTTACAACTTAGGCTTCATGCACTCATGCTTTGCCTTCATCTTTTAGCCCCAGTCCTCTTCCTCTTTGCAGGTTGGAGGCAACACTGAAGCTGGGGACAGGAGGGCGTGTGCTGGCCCCTCACCCCCTCCTTTCCCTCACTCCTTTCATTTCGGTTGGGGAGAATTAAACAGCTGACTAATGACTCACAACAGTCCCTCCTACCCACTAGTCTCTCCACTGCCCTCTCAGAGCACAGTGAACAGAGTCGTATACAAATAGAGTCGTATACAAATGTTTAATTAAAACTAAGTTGGGTATGTATTGAAATTAATAAAATGGAATGGCCATTGGAAGGAATGGAGACAACACCAGTGCCAGTTTCTAAATAAATACTATTGTCATGCCAACATCCAATTAAGTGATTGTGAAATTATACAACACAGCTGCATCTTTGAAAGTACATGGGGAAGGCAAGAGGGTGTGAAGTGGTGAGGAAGGCACCAGATGCAGTAAGTGGAATGGTTGGAATGACAGAAAAATACAGAGAGTGTGCAGGATTAAGTAAGTGGGTGGAATGACAGGAATTAGCAATAGTTACAATAACAAGGTTCTGAGTGAAATAACTGATTCAGAAGACTGATGGGATACCAGGGGGAGCAGTTCTATCATTTTACCCACTTAGCATAGCTGACTCCCAATAGCCTCCCTCCCTGTTATTCCATTTCCTCTCCTTTTTGGGGGTCATTCCACACACACACACTTCTGTTCCATATGACACATACAGACAAACATTGTATTTCCCAGGTCTTTTGAGTTCTCTGTGTGTGGAGTTTGGGGCTACAGGGTTAGAGGGGAGACTTGGACCCAGGACTCCTAGGTTGTCTGTTACAAGGTTGAGAGCAGGGGAGAGGAGAACGGGCTCCGAACCAGGATTATTGCACTCCTGTGAAGGGAGTGCAGCCTGCTGGATTAGAGTGGGGTGGAGAGGCTGGAAGCCAGGAGTCCTGAGTTCTCTGTTACAGGGCTGGGACCAAGTAGATTAGAGGGGGAGAAGGGTGGGAGCAAGAACTTCTATATTCTCTCTTTCTTAAAGAGGAAACTGAGGGGGTGAGGTGCCAGCTCACGCCCTCCTGTCCCCAGCTTCAGTGTTGCTACCAGCCTGCAAAGAAGAAGAGGATTGGAGCTGAAAGATGAAAGCAAAGTATGGGTGCATGGAACCTAAGTTGTAAGTGAGCACAATATGCGAGACTCAACAATGTCTTTACTGCTAACATGGCACGGAAGTTAAGGTGGGAGCCTTAACTTGCAATTTCCTTGCTTTTTAGTGCATGATTGAATTTGCAAGAGCCTTAACTCTTCTTGTAAACTGCAAGTTTGTTTTTTTTATTACGGAATATCCCATTTTTTGATTAAATTTGTCCTGCTGGCACAGTAGAATGCTGAGCAGCATAACTACTATGGGAGCAGGGCTTAGGGGAAGCTAAAGTAGAAAAGCTTCTCCCTTGAGTTTATATGGAGGAGAGGGACAGGGTGGCAGCCTCCATGCATATGGTTCACTATTTGAGGTGGGCCCCACAGATTGACACTCTAGCCCATTATTTGGCTGTGAAGTTTACGGCCAGAGGGAAATGGCTGATGATGGCAGCGAGATTTAATGCTCTTCCAACCCAGCTCTGGGCCAGCAGACTTGCCGGAGTGCTTTGCCGAGAGACTTTGCCCTTTCGACCAGCTCGAGGTCGAGTCTACTGCTCATGTGTTGTTTAGATGACACTTGTATGACTCTTTGCATACTGGGGCATTGGAGTCTTTTCTGTCAAGTCATCATGCATGGTCTGAAGAGAGGAAATTGGTCTACCTGCTCGCTGATGTCAATCAAGACATCACTGCCCCCGTGGTTAAGTTCTTGACCGCCGTGTTTGTTAGGAGGCATCAGTTTATTAATTTCAAATCCCTAACTTTGCCCGATCAGGGGATGGGCTCCCCAGATTTGGAGGCACTAGACTAAAGGATATGCTGCTATAGGGGGTGTATGGGTTCTCTTGGGCTCAGGATCAATTGAACATGGTTTATGGGGTACTTCCTGATTTAACACCATGACGGTGCCTATGTTTAAGCTGTTATGCTGGCTGTTTTGTTGTTGTGTAATTGTTGTATGTGTATGTGTGGATTTGTTTCTTTAGCAATGGCCTATGGCTATGCTCAATAAAATACTGACTGATGGTTGTTACTAGGGATGTGCGAACAGAACGCGGTTCGGATGTTCGGTCGTTTGGTTCTAAACCAGAGTTTGGCTTCGGTTCGGCATCGTTCAGTTCAGCTGAATTTGGCCGAACATTCGAAAATAGCGCTATTGATACCGATACTGAATTCGAAGATTTTTTTTCGGTATCAGTATCATTTGGCCCTGAAACCACCCCTGGTCTCCACCCCTGGTGCCAGGAAGTTTGCTCCTCAGCAGGCTTCCCCTTCCAGTCATGTTTTCCCACCCGAAGTCATGTTTTTCCTGCCCCCGAACTCATCTGAACTCACCCGAACGCATTTTCAAGTTCAGTTCGGACGTTCAGTTCGGATGTCCGAACAGACTGAGTTTGGTCTGAACTCTGAACATCTGAACCGCGTTTGCACATCCCTAGTTTGTTACTTCCTTCAAATATCAAGCAAGGCAAAGATGGATTTTTACTAGTAGCTCCCTGGTTGACTAAGAATACAACAGCTTTGGTTCAGATTAAGCATTGCAATCTTCCAAAAACTGCTCTCTATGATCTCTCTAGCTAATGGCTTGTACAGGAGTCTTCTACTCTACTGTCAGGCAAGGAGCTGGGAAAAGGGGGGAAGAGAAGGGCAGGTAAGAGGGGAAAGGGTTGAAGGGAGTAGGAGATGTCCCACAGATCAAACACTGAAACCTCTCAGCCATTCTCCGATATCAGGGAGACTGAATGCTCAGCATGAGAACCAGACAAGCTGGCCTAAGAAAGCTTATGGCTCATCATCAAGGTCAAGGGACTAGGAGCTGATGGAATACCAGCAGTGGGAAACTGGAGAGATTACCAGCAGCGGGAAACTGGAGAGATTACCAACAGTGGAGAGATTGAGTGCAACAAGGAGCAAACACAAGAGAGAGAGAGTTAGAGCAATAGGGAACAAGACACAACGTGAGGGACTCGGGACATGAGGAAGACCAACCACCATGGAGAAGGGACAAGTGCAAGGAAAGTACACAGCAGAGTACACACCATGGGGGAAAACTAAGGGGACAAGGGAACTGGGCGAGAAAGGTCTCGACACACGAAGGGAACAAGGATTACCAGCAAAAACAAGGAGGGGAAGTGCTACTCACACACGGGACACAAAGGATTAACAGAACACGAAGACTCATCACATAATGGGCACAGCCACAGGAGAAGAAACAGGTCTACATTATATAGAGTGAAGAGAACAAACAGGAACCAAACACCAGGAAGAACAGTTGCTCCACCAGCTTCCTGAGGCCACCAGAAGGTTTTAAATACTCCCTGGTGGCCAATCAGGAAGCTAGGAGACAGGCAACAGAAATAGGAGACAGGTGAGCAAGGGCAGGGCACACACCAGGTGGAGATGCAGGAGGAGGCATAGCAGGAAGAAGGAAAACACAGGCCACCAAGGCACCAGGTGGCGCAAGCCACTGCAGCAGCACCCCCCCCCCCCAAGTCCCTAGGGCCAGGGGTTCAAGACCTGGACCTGACACTCTACCCCTACTGTCAGAGCTCCTTCCCTTGTGTAACTCTGACCATTCTGCTTTCTATAAGTGCCTCCCCCTGTATAGGACCCCCTGGCTAGTTCACTCCTTGTACACAGCTCCCTGACTCTGCTGTGCCCATGTACAGAACTCTCCACCTGGCATAATGCTGCCCATCCTGCAGTTCTCCTCCTGTACAAAGCTTCCTCTGTCCATGGCTCTCCCCTAGCACAATTATGCCCATTATTATTCAGCTCTCTGTCAAGACTTCCCTCTCTACAAGTCTTCCCCATTTTACTCCCTGGGCAGGGCTCCCTTTCTTACACAACGCTGCCCATTCTGCAGACCTCCCCCTGTACTGGGTTCCATATTCTATACCCCCAATAAGTTGCTCCCTGTAAAGTGCTCCCCCTGTGCATAGCTTCCACTGTGGAAACTATTTACCTAGGTGCTTCCCCTACTCTCTCCCCATAATGTCCCCCCCCCCCCTTGGTATATGCTCCCTCCCTTCTGCTCCCCCATAGGATTTCCCTCCATGGGCTAAGGCTCACTCTTAGAGTCCTCCCAAGAGGACTACACTTACCACTCTGCCCCACAGGGCTGCTCTGCACAGGACCCCACCATTTCCATGACCCCTTCCTTCAGAATGCCCACTGTATCAGCCCAGAGCACCTGCTTATTCCTTAGTGGGGTTGGGAAAATCAGAGGGAGAAACACTGAAAGAAGATCGATTCCATCCCACCAGTAGCCTCCTGTTCCTGTAGCTGGGATAAACCTCTGCCCTCTTCCTGCAGCTGGGACCATCGAAGGCAAACTCCAGTACCCTGGCCCCAGCCAGGCTCCTCCAGTGGGGTGCCCCATTGGAGCCGCAGCCTAGACACCTCACATTTTTGGAGGGGGAAAGGCTGTCACTGAAATCCATGTGCTCTGTGTTTCTGGGGGGGTTTAGGGTGCAAGATCAGCCACCTCAAACATCTCTGCGGGATTAGTTTGCTCTGTTGTTTAGTCATCTCAGTGTCCCTGGCCCCCAAGCCTTCCACAGGTCTTTCCACCTCCCTTCCACAGGTCTTTCCTTTCCCCACCAGATCAGCTCTAAACATGGCTGACCAGTCACTCACAATAACCCCTGGGAGGTGCAGTTCCCTCTCTTTCCCCAGCACTGATAGGCTCTGGGAAGCAGTGCCTGCTGGGAGTTGTAGTTCCCAGTATTCAAGACTTTTTGCTTTTAAACAGTCTCTGCATTACACATAGAATGTTCGTAAGCACTCCCACACTCAGGATGGTCTCCATAGGCTAACATTGAATTTTTAAGATGTCATAACTTAAAAACTACTAACTGGATTTACAAAAAGTAAACCAGATGGCACCCCCGACAGCCTCCTTGAATTTTCTAAGAGAATTATACCTCCTCCCAACCAACACAAAACCCCTTTACCCTGGCGAGATCGGGATGGTCTAACTTTTGAAAAACAGGCGTCAAAGTGCAGTTGTCAAACTACGATACCTCAGTTGTTATCCAAGTGATTTGGCTGAAATTTTAACCTGCTTTCTCCAGTGATCCTTCACGACAAATTTCACAATCCTAACTTTAATCATGCCAATTTGATAGCAAATAGAACACTGGGGCTTTATAATGAAGAGTGCAACACACATTAACTATTAGAGCACTCCCGCGCTCATAATCCTGTTCTCTTACACCACTTTTAGATGAGGTCACTGAAAAGCACCTCCTGAGCCGTGCGTTAAGAGAGAAGCCATGCTGCACTGCCAGAAGTGACATGCTCCCCGTTGCCGGCAACGGCGGTGGCTGGAGACGCGGCGCTTTGAAGAGGTACATTCTAGAGACCTCAATTTTCAGTTCTCTAGAACACGCCTCTGCAAAGCACCACGTCTCCAGCCACCATTGCTGGCAACGAGGAGCACGTCACTTCCAGCAGCGCGGTGCGGCTTCTCTTTTAACGCACGGCTCAGGAGGTGCTCATCTAAAAACGGCCTTAGACTGATGATGAAAGGGTTCTACAGTTGAGTAGCATGTTTTGTAAAAATACCGTGAAAACATTTATAATTAACCATATTGCTTGCAAGTTTGAAGTATTATTTTATAGATCGTTGAATGTTAGGCATCCTTAATATTGATTGTTATTTCCTCAACTCATGGGCTTTATTGTGTGGTCTGGTGTAGTCTAGTTATTTGTGAGTCAGTAACTCAGTATTCAGAGCTGATTGATAACTTAATGCTTCAGGAACGTAGGATTCCAAAATGGTCATTTTCATTTTTTTAGGAAAATGGGATTCCAAAATGGTTGTGCTTATCTTCATTGTGCATTATAGCTTCATGGAATGGTTGATTCATGACAAAAACCACATCATCTTATTCTATAGAAACACAGACTGAAAAAGTGTACCCATTGATTGTGTGCAAAATATAAGTTACTTTCACTTGCTATATTGTTAATACTATAACCATAGCAACAAATACCTAAATAATAAGTTTTGGTGAAATTAAAATTATTAATTCCCTGTAAGTGCTACAGAAGCTGGCTGCACAGACCAGAACAATAATGTTCCTTTATTCTCCAGTGTTTGAGTGTGGTTATGGAGCTCTACATCTAGGATAGAGGTAGAGTTTGGATTGTCATTGAGGCAGGTAGTTCTTAAGGAGTCCAGGCAAGTAGGGAAAAAGGAAATTATTCTTGACAAAGTCTTAGAGGACAGCCATCAGGAGAATGCAATTCACAAAAATCATAACTGTCAAACCAAAAAGTATCCCAAGAAAAACCTTATGGACAGAATTCCATAAGGGAGGAGTTAAGTTGTAAAGATGTTGTACAGTCTCACATATTCTGCTTTCTTACAACCTAGGCTCCATGCACATTAAAGAAGTGGTTTGAGAGGAAGGAAGAGAACCAGCTGAGAACTGAGCCCTGGAAACTGAGGGAGTGAGGCGAATCAAGGAGGAGTCATGGCTGACAGTCTCAAGGTGGCAGAGAGATCAAGCAGGACAAGAAAGGAATAAAATCCCTCAGACTTGGCTAAGAGAATGTTGTTAGTGATTTTAGGAAGAGAAGTCTAAGTCATGCAGAGAGGGTAGAAGCAGGGTCAGCCTTACTACAGGGAGATCTAGGGTGACTGCCCTAAGTTATGCTCTTTTCTCTACTTCTGGGGGCCCCATAGTGACCCCTGTTGCCACCAGGGTAGTGTGTAGGGGGCTCCACTCCCTCCCAGTGGGGTCACAAACACAACCACCTATACGGCTGGGCAGATGGTGCCCCTGAGGGGGGCATGGTCAGCAGGGCCCCCTCACTTTATCTTTGTCTGGGACACTGCAAATTCTAAGGCTGGCCCTGGATGGAAGCCAGACTGAAGGGGGTTGCAGGAGAAATTGGAAGACTGGAAGTCAAGGCAGTGTGTATAGATAGTTTGCTCCAGGAGGTTGGAAACAAATGGGAATACTGAGATAGGAGGATAGTTGGTGGTTTCAAGAGTGAAAAAAGTGGCATTTTGGAAACCAGTTGGAAGGAACCAGTTTAGAGGGAGAGATTGATGATGTGCAACAGAGAGGGTGCAGGGGTGAGGGCAATGGCAGTTAGGAAGATGGACTAGAACTAAGGGAACAGGTGGAGGACTTGGATAAAGAAAGGAGGGAGATGATCTCATCAAAGGAATCTGGAGGAGAACAGGAGAGAGCGTAGCCTTAAGTTTTGGTCCTGAGGAAAGTTTGGACCGAATGTCAGGATTTTACTTTTGTTCTCTTGTACCAGACTACTCCACTAGGAGAAAAACCCTTTTCTTACCAAAATGCAATAAAGTCAGAGACTCAAATCTTAGTTACTTAGCTTTACTTAATAAGATGCAAAAGTACATAATAACAGAAATACAGGGTTTCAAAAGAGTCTTAAAATATTAAGTACAAAAGAAGATAGTTCTTAGATTAAGATAGAGAAGTGATTCTTTGCAAAGAATATACGTGGATCAGCCAGTAACATCCAGGAGATGCTATTCACTGAACGAAGAAATACAGTTTCAACCCAGTTTATATAGGACTTTTGGTGGCAAGATAATGTATGACCTAATACAACAATATAAGATAGCATCCAACTGTACCAGTTCTATTTCAGTATGTAAGAAGTCTTGAATGTGTTGAAACTTCTAAAACAATCCTCACTGTAACCATTAGTAAACTAGGGCAAAAGGCATCAAAGATGATCTAAGCAAAATACAACTCAGAGCACTTTGCATACTGCTGATCTCAGCAGACTACAAGAGGCAGGATGTGGGGGAAGGGAATGGGGAATGGAGAGGGCAAGAAGCAATCTTGTCATTGAAAAAGAAGACAAGATCCTATGCCAGAGAGGGAGGACGACAACAGGGAGGCTTCATAAGGGAAGTGAGGGTTGAAAAGAGACAGTGGTCCAGGAATGAGACTCAATCAGTGTAGAGAAATAGTACTGTTTGGCAAGGGGAAAGGCAGATCTGAAGGCAGAGAGGGCAAACTTAAAGTGGAGGAAGTTGGCAATTTCATGAGACCTTCACTAGAGGTGCTCAGTGGCACAGGAGCAGAGGTGGCGGATAGTAGGGGTAAGTTAGGGTTGAGGCATGATGATGCTACAGGTAGGATTGTGGGGGAGAGCAATGAAGTCTAAAGCAAAAAAAATAAATCAAAACCATTTATTGCGTGATCTTAGATCATTGCATATAATAACAGAATTAAAAGAAGTACAAACAGACAAAACACTTTGTAATTCTACTAAAAGTGATCAAATATTCCAGTATAGACCACATACCAAGAACAAATCATATCTACTAACATTTCAATTATAAAGAGGGGACATGAAGGAACCGATTTCTAAGATGGAAAGCTCTTATCAGAAAAATAGCTACTTTCTGGGTTATATCAGGATCTGGGTTATCCAAAAGTAGCTGTATTAATAATTGGTCACTTCTGCCTGGATACTTTGCCAAAATAGGGGCAAGAAGTTCCTGACGTAACTCATCATAAAGGTGGCAATATAGAAAAATGTGTCCAACTGTCTGTTATTAAATTATCAAAAGGGCAAAGCCTATCGGGGAATGGGATTCCCTGGATTCTACCCTCTAACACTCAAGATGGAAGTGCATTGAATCGAGCACGGGCCAGTAGCTACTTGGCTCTGCCAGAGATGGACACTGACAAGTAAGAAGCTATCTGTCCCACAGCCGGCACATATGTCAAATAATCCTGCATGTGGGGTGATAATCTTATGTTGGCAAGCTCAGTCTGCCTGCCTATATCCCTTACATGTGTGAGAACCTCCCTTTTACATGTATCGGGGAGCTTATGTTTCAGGTATTCTGGGGGGACACCCATCTTATTTAATTGTGCTTCCAATTCCAATGACCAACGGTCAACAAAAGGATCCTCAAGCATGGCCCCTGACAAGATGGATACCTTCCCTAATTGCTGTTTAAGCCAGAAGGTCAAAGATGCCTCCTTGGCAACCAAAGTCCATGGTTTCTGGCCCATCTCTGCCCTAATGGCTGCCATGGGGGTGCCTCTGGGGGCTCCCAGAAGTCGCTGGATAAAACTAGATTGGATCCTGTCTACCTTGCTGGATTGGAAGGGGGCCCATAACTCTGCCTCATAGAGTAACTGTGACCTGACTTTACTATTAAATACCTGGAGAGCTGGACAAAGTGCCATCCTACCTTGCTTAACAAAGAGCCTACTAATCGATTGCGCTGTTGCTTGCGTCATCCGCATGGCCCTGTTGACATGTTCATGCCAACTCCAAGATTTATGAAATAGCATCCCTAGATACCTAAAGGCTTTAACTTGCTGGATTGAAATGCTCCCCGCATGCCAGGTCCACATTTTAATACGTGAGGAAAAGACTAAGATTTTAGATTTGTTGTGATTAATAATTAACTTATTTGTCTGACAGAAGCTGGCAAAGCTCTGCAGTTGTCGCATGAGGCCCACCCTAGTCTGGGACAATAGGGCTACATCGTCTGCATAACACAGACAGCCTATAGCCCGGGCTGCCAATTTTTGTGGAAAAAATCTGGAGTCTGCCATAAGTGGAATGGCGATATCTATGAAACAGTTAAATAATGCCGGGGCCAGGACGCATTCCTGCCTAACTCCCATTGAAGTTGGAATTACAGGAGTAATATGACCATGCCTATTCATTTTAATTACCACGGATGTGTCAGTATATAAGGAGCGTATCAATGCCAACAAACGCCTATCGATAGAAGAAGTCTGCAGTCTCTCCCATAGGGCATCCCTATCGACCAAGTCAAAAGCAGCCCTAAGATCCAAGAAGGCTACATACAGGGGCCCCATTACGCGCCGTATACTTTGCGGCAAGATATTGTAGAACACGACAGTGTTCTATTGTAGAGCGCCCTTGTTGAAATCCTGCCTGCTCTGGTGGAATTATTTTTGCCTGTTCCATCCATGTGGTCAGTTTCCCCAAAAGTAGCTTAGCATAGACCTTCGATATTACTGATAAAAGGCTAATCGGTCGGTAATTGGCTGGGTCCATTCTGGAACCATTTTTATAAATAGGAACAACCACTGCCTTGGCCCAGGCCTCTGGGACCCGCCCAGTGCTATTTATGGCTGTAAATAGAGTTGCCAGGACAGGTAACCACCAAACCTTGTTAGTCTTGAGAAATTCAATTCTCACAAGGTCTAAGCCAGGAGCTCGCCCATTCCGCATGGAGTCTACCGCTGCCTCGACTTCCTCCACCTGTACCGGTGGCCAGTCTGGTAGCTCCTTGAGTTCCTCATTTGGAGCATTCCCTATTTGCCCTCCGTCCTTATCTGTTTCCACTCTATTAAATAATTTGCTAAAGTGATCTATCCATCTGTTAGCTGGTATCTGTGGAGCCAATGTTACCTTCCTTCCCCCAGTGGAAACATTTACAAGGTGCCAAAATCCCCTAGAATCCCCTGAGTTCGCAGCCTGCAAAAGGGATCTCCAGCGAGTATCCCAGAACTCCCTCTTTTTCCTAATTATTAAATACCTATATTTAGTTCTAAGATTTAGGTAATCTGGGGGTAAGGTCGCCACCCTGGAGTTCCTATATTTACTGTACATAATTTTAAGCTCAGTTCTAACTTGCCTGCACTCTTTATCAAACCAGGGCTGGTTACTTTTGTCAATCCCAGCCCTTGTTATCCACCTCATTCCTTTTATGCTAACCTGCAGCTCTAAAATTATATGATCGAATAATTCTAGAATCTCTTTAGAGCTTTTGGATTCTATCAATCTCTCTCTCCACTCGACCACCTGTGGTTGTAAAACAAACGCCCCCAATACTGATGACAATCTCTCATCCCATCGAGGGACCCAGACAGATTCATGAGAGGCTCCACTGGTGGTTGTTTCTTTGCTATGTTTATGGCATTCCCCTTGTACTATTACAGGGGTGGGCAAAGTAATAGAAAGTTCCATAGGTAGATGGTCCCCCACCAAAGGGGGTCCCAGCTCAAAGTTTGTAACATAGGAAAGTACTCCTGCCAAGACTAAGGAGTAGTCTACAGTGCTGGGGTCCTGGTGACCTACGAAAGTATATTCCCCTTCCTGGTCATTAAAGCCCGAGCCATTTAGCATGTACAACTCCCGAGCCACTAGTAGCTGGGCCAGTCTTATCCCTGCCGAGTTTATTCTTTTATCCTTAGAGCACCTGGTCCCCAGTAAATTTCCTGGGGCATCAGGTAACCCATCACAATAGGGGGCCAGTGCATGATTATCTGCACCTATACGGGCGTTAAAATCGCCCATTAATATTATTTGGCCTTCAGGATATTTATACAACAGTTGCTCTAAGAAACCATCTAAAGAATCCCACGTTGAAAAGCGAACAGAACCTGCATTGCTAGGGGGAACATATATAGTCATAATTACTAGTGTCATAGAACTGAACCTGGCCACAAATCCTATTATCAAATCTGGAAGTATTAAATTTTCCACAATAGAGAAGGATACATTATTAGAGACAAAACAGCCTAGTCCTCCACTGGCCCTTCCCCTGAGATGCCTGCGGGTAGCTGGGAGAAAAAAGGAGGTATAACCCTCCAAATCCAGGGAATCACTGGACCAAGTTTCTTGAATCAAGATGATAAAAAACCTGCTAATATATTGTATGAAATCTGGATCATTGCTATGCCTTGCCCAACCTGCAACATTCCAAGAGCATAATGTTATTTGGTTGTCAGCGGTTGGGCGAGATAGTCATGGAGATGTGGGGGAGCCCTCTTCACTGTCTCTCTGAGGATTCGCAGGGTCTATTTCAATGTCATCCAACACTGGGGCGGGGGGTGAGATTTTGCTGCCACCACCGCCCCTCTCTACCTGAGGTGGCCTAGTTTGAATGCTAGATCGCTCGTCCACAGTCCCAAATGGGCTACTATCCACACTAAGTGCTGGACACTCCCGTGCTTCAGGATTACCTGATGGATCTTGTTCTAAAACTGCCCCCTGCGATCTGGCCCTAGGACTCTAATATTTGTGTGGAATCTAGAAGATCACCATCTGCGGTAGATGGAATTTTAGATAAACTCTGCAAAGACACCTCCGGCCTCTTACAGGCCTTCTGGGAAATTTCCTGGGGGCCTCGGGGACTACCCTGCACCTGCCTTCCCAACCCAATTGCTGTCTTGGTTATGGGAACTGGATTAGGCGTTCTAGCATCTATGGCCTGACCCATGACTCCCCTGGCTGCAGAAGATAGTAAGGGGAAAATCCGGGGGTTCTTATAAACTTTATGCAGGTAAATCCCTCTGGTAGCAAATAAATTCTTTTTTCCCCAGAGGTTATCCACTACTGAACGATCTAAAAAGAGTACCACTAGTCTATAAGAATAATCATAAATTGGTAGCAATGAGAAGCTAGCTATTTGTCTAGGATGAAGTGACAAACCTACGATTGTGGATAAATGTCTTTGGATAGAAAACTTGGAGGTCCAAGTGGGCAAGTGACCACTTGGCAATGGGGTTACTTTAAAAAATAAAGCCTGAGGATCTGGCAACAGACGTTCGCAGGATCTTTCCTCAATATAGTGAGCCCCCGGTTTAACCCCTTGCTGGCTCACATTCTGGGGAGAGATTATACCCAACTCAGTTTGAGTTCCTGTTGTAACCATAAGAGGGGAGGGGAGCCCAGCACGGTGATCTTACTTTGCCTCTTGCAGGTAGATTTTAGCTGGAATTATCTCCAATTGGAGTCTTTGTAGTTCAAGTTGCTTGTTAACATCCTCCAATTGTATAAAAAGTCTTGCAACTAAATCACCCACAGCTGTACATTGCTTGGCCATATTCTCCCAAAGAAAGGCCGCAACTTCATCAGCAACTGATGGAGGAGTCCCTAGTAGCTTGATCTCCGGCTCCTGGCAGGGAGAGACTGTAGGTGATATAGATGTGGTCAGGGGGGAGGTCCCCATCGACTGTGACTCTCCGTCTCCAGCTGGTAAGATGGTAGTCCCTAACTTTTCAGCCTGGGCAGGACTGGCCCTGGACTTTTGGAGATAATTTTCCAGAGTCGTCTGCTTACTTCTGGTTTGTGAACGAGTTTCCATCCTCTCAGTCCTCCCCTGCTTCCCCATTGAGTACTGGTTCCCAGAAGGCAAACAAGCTTGGTGGCTTGGGCTTGCACTGGGGTAGGTGGCAGGGTGATTTAGAGCACAGGCAGGCAACCTGAGATGGAGGCAATCCCTCGGGGCCCTCGTCCCACCAACCTGCTCCCACGCTATTTTGCCACGTAGTCAGCTTGGGTCTCCACGGGCTCTCAAGGGCTGCACAAGGGCAGCACCCTTAGTTGTCACCCTTCGGAAGGCACCCAAGGGTTGGCACCCAAGGGCCCTGCCCTTGCAACTATACCTGCAGCAGGGGGGGTAGGGGAGGGAATCAAGATGAGTGGCAGCAACCCCCCTCCAATCCAGGCCTCTGGTGGAAACCCTCAGGCAGGTGAAACACAGCCAAGTCTAAAGCATGATATGCACGTTTGCATTTTATTATTGCATTCATAGGCAAACTAAAAGGCAGCCAAATTAGTAGCCTCTTCACATATGTGAATGATCCCTCACTTAAGACTTCACCCAAGGACTATGATGTTTCACGTTCTATTATACTGTTATATAGGAGAGTGCAGTTTTCAAGCAAGCTGCTGTAAAGTGGATGATCTCTGACTGCAATTTACTTACCACGCTTTCCCATCCATACTCAGCAAGAGTTTTACATAGTCCCAGAATCCTCTTCACAATAACCTCATACATATAACTATAGCATATCAACTAAGCCAACATGTTCTTACAAAACAGAAGTTCAACCATAGGGGATGGCTCCGAGAGCATTACTATGAAAAAGCTGAAATCAGAAGTCAAGAAGAGAGGAAAGCTTTGACCTCTGGTTTGCTTTGTAAACTCTAAATTAATCCAAATCCCCATTCATTTCATGGGGAAGCCCCCAAAAGCTTCAAGAGCACTTTTCTTTGCTGGAGTGCTTTTTAATCTGTGTATGTCAAAACCCATCACAAACCTGAATAAATTAAGCCTCGCCACGACTCTACTTTATTTGGATTAAATTTCTGTTAATGACTAGGGAAACAAGAACAAAATTATCACATGTTGGTTTTAAAATGGCATCTCCAAACCCAGACAAGGTCAAGACCCATTGCACAAGAGACTACTGTATAAACACGTAGCAAGAGCTTACGAGCTAACCTGCAATTAAGAGCTTACAATCTAAAGAAAGCTACAAACCTGTTCTCCTGAATCCCAGTCCAGCACCTTGTCCACAATACCATCCTCTCTTTCACAATGTACTATGGCCAATATTGGAAGAGCAACTGCTCAAGTCATCAAGCTGTGGACTGGACAGCTCTGCAAACCTTTTTGAAACTAATGAGTTCTTACTCTACACTTTAGTTTCAGTACATGAAGCTACCTACTGTGGTACAACAGGGTGTGAAGGGTCCACCAGAAATGGTTCTGTGGTGAGTGTCCCTGAGAAAGCAGTGGATGTATATGGGGTGGTTCTACTCATTTTTTACAACTTGGCAAATATTTCAAGTTTATTGTAATGTAAACAATGGTCTCCACTTAACACGAGGGATACTTTGGTGGCAGCCACATGATTTATTTCCAAATGACACCAAGAAGATTTCAAGATTGGCAATTGTACCCCCCACAGGGTGTGTATAGCCCACATTAGGCAGGTGTTCAGCTTGTATTCCCTTCTGGTTTATTAGGTGGCTGTGAGATGCATGCTCCCAGGTTCCAGAGAGTCTCCGCTCTCATGGAGTCCTAGGGCATTGCGGGCAGGACCGGACTTAGGGACAGGCCCCCTAGGTCTGGGCCTTGGGCGGCATTTTGGGGGAGGGGGACGGCAATTGCCTGCACCACCTGCTCCATTTTTTCCCTCCCTGCATGGCCAAAGGCTGCTGCCCACAGCCAAACCCTGCTGCCTGGGTCCCCTTCCCTCACCTGCCTCAGTCCCCATCCCTCACCTGCCTTTGCCCTCTTGCTGCCTGCTAGTAGTGCAGCAGTAACAGCAACAGTGGGACACCAATTGGGCTGGGAGATAAAGCTGTTTGTTTACAAACAACTCCTCCCCATGTGAGTGATCAGAAGGTTGTTACCTTGTAAAGAAGGTCCTTCGAGATGGTGTCTAACATTCTCACAACTGGGTTCTGCATGCTCACCTTATTCAAATAGATCACGTGATGGTCTCAAGCTCCTGTAGTATAAAAAGCACTTTCCCCCTCAGAATGACAGTTCCTTCCAACCCTTTCTAGGATATAAGAAAAAAATTCCATGCAGGGCTGGTGATTGTGAGAATTTTCAAAGCCATCTCAAAGAACCTTTTTTACAAAGCAGCAACCTTCTGTTCCTCTTTGAGTGGCTCCTCACAAGCCCTTTTTACATGACTCCACCGGGTGGGTGGGTGTCCATGGATGTGCTGGTGCATGGGCGGGGCATGCACATGTCCGCACACACATCCCCACTCACCCCCCACTCATCCGCACCCACGAAGCAACAGCCATTTTCCCTGGTTGCTCCGTGCATGAGGACGAGTGGGGGGTGAGTGGGGATGCATTTGGCAGGCAACGCACACACCGCCATTCACTGTGGGTGCATGTGCTGCATCGTTCACGTGGGTCTCCCCCACCCATGAGCACACAGCATGGAGGTGAGGCTTGGCTTGTGAATGGGGCTTGTGGCAAGGCTTGGCTTGGGGACAGCAGCCTGAGAAAGACCTAGGGGTGCAAAATTCCTAAGTTTGGCCCTGATTGCGGGCCCACCATGTGGGCCAATCCAGACTAGTGTTTGCCCCCATCTTTTAGGGTGTGTACAGCCTCTGTGTGGGAAAAACACCTAAAGTGGTCCCATGGATCGGAGCAGTGAGCATAATTGCTACTCTTGCTCTGACTATGACTTCTACTGTTTAGTTTCACTTTGGACTGCTTAAAAATAGTGCTCCAAAAGGCACAACGACGCCGACGCCAACGCCAGCAACGCCGACGCCGACGCCAGCAACGCCAACGCCGACGCCAACAACGCCGACGCCAACAACGCCGACGCCAACAACGATGCCGACGCCGACGCCAACAACGCCAACAACCACAAACAAAACAACAACCACAAACAAAACCAAACCAAAACAACCACAACCAAAACAAAACAAAACCAAAACAACCACAACCAAAACAACCACAACCAAAACAAAACCAAAACAACCACAACCACAACCAAAACAAAACCAGGACTCAAACTGTGTGTGTGTAAGCTTCCTGGACCCCCAATTGCCTGCAACTGTGAATCACAAGTGGCAGGGGCTGAGGGCAGAGTGTGGTGCCTGCCCATTTATTGGGTTTCCTGCATGAAACCCACTGAGTGGGGGCTACCCAGGCTGAAACTGGGACTCCTGTGGGCTATTGTCTGTTTATTTCCATCCACAGTTGCCCATCTGCCTTAACATATTGGACAACAATCTGATTTGAATATTATAAGTTGCTTATAAAGGTTTCAGATGAAAAAATGGCTGCCATTCCTTTACATATTTAGCATGAAGACAGGCACTGCAGAACAAGAAAATTCTTGAAGCAACAGAAGTACTTTGTGGTTAGAAGGAAATAATGACTTCTCTGATTTCTTACCGTTGACAGATGACATTCTTCTCGAATGTCTACTCCCCCCTAAACGACAGAGTTTCCACTTAAAAGCCTCAATGTTTTCCTTTGACCTTATAAAAAGGTTTTCTCTAATTTGTTTCTCTAAAAGGCACTGAATGAATATGGAACTGATTGGAAAATAAAGAAAACAATGTACACTAAGTCTTTCAGAAACTACTGTGAAGCTAAAACTAAATCCTTCTCTTTCTTTCTTTTTAATATATAACCTTTAAATTTTTCTGATTTGAGGGCGTTCGTGCAGGTTATAAGAATTAGAGGTCAAAGCACAGCCCACTCTTGCCCTGGAATCCTGTGTTTTTGTAGTCATAGCAACTGGGATGAGATATCGGTAAGCAAGTCTAGGGGTAAAATTTGCCACTCGCTCCACTACAATTGATGAAAAAGCAACCCAGAATGTGGAGCTGTCTGAAATCCAAGAACAAAATTATGACATAATATTGACCACTAGTATTTTTTGGATAGCTCATAACATCTGGTAATATGTCACTTTGACGGAGTAAATAAAAATGGGTTTCTTCTGCACCAGGAAATCTGAATTTTCTAAGCAGCCCAACATACATTTTATGCGAATACTTTAAGAACGTTAAAATGCATTTCAGCAAGCCGTCCATCCAACATTTCAGTCGGCCATTAATTTTACTTTTATAGCACTCTTCATGGGGATTTGCTCAAAAGTTGGAAGAGGACAGGGAGTTCCTTTACTTCCTGTTTTTGATCCATAAAATAATACCTCACGTTAAGGTGGTTCACGATCAACTCCAAACTCAGTATATGTTCAGACATTTACTACAGAGTTTGTCAGGAGCATCAATAGAGTGAGAGACTCTACTTTCAATTCAATTTCAATTTATTGTTTAAACCCAGAGGTTATAACAATTTAAAATAGTATACAAAATCCCAATACTTTTAAATAAACGGGATGAGGAAAAAACATATAAAATATTGCTATATTGATTAAACCAATGAGCATTTATACACTCGGATAAAAAACACAAAACTTTAAAATTTAAAATTATTAAATGCTAAGATAAAGGGTACTTTATACACAATATATAATCAGTTAGATAAGGGCGGTACAAAAACTCCAATCTCTAATTTAAATATTCTTAGATATAGCGTATAGGCGCATTAGTAGGTGTCCTTCCTAGACACACAAACAGAGCCGTACCATTGCCCCATACCATTGCCCAGTTGCTGTAAGTCCAGGTGGGCATAAAGTAAATGAACTAACTAAGTGCCCTGTTACTAAAGCCTCTTTACTCCATAATAACTTAGCTGCATCATGCCTCCTGCAGACTTAGCTACTAGGGGTGAGACACCGGGGAGAATACCAGATACCGGATTTACCGGTATCGGATCTCCCTGGTACCGGATTTACTGGTATCAGCATACTGGAATTTTAACATTGGCTGCGTTACCGGATTTTTTACATTGCGGCTATATTGCGACTATTGACTTCAATGGACGCAATGTAAAAAATCCGATAACGTGGCCAATGTTAAAAATCTGGTATGCCGATATAGGTAAATATCGGATTTATCGGGTCAAGCCAGTACACCCAAATACCGGCAATATCGGTTCTCGGGAGAACCGGAATTCCCACCCCTATTAACTTCATCATCCCCTGTGGGACAAGCTGCACTGCTGTGTTTGGTGCTGGGGCTGTTTGGATTGGAGGAGCCTGTTTGTCACTCTGCTTCTCCTTCCCAATTCCCCAGGTAATAACTGCCAGGGCGGGGCCCTGTGGGACAAGCTGCACCCAAAGGGTGTCGGCCGTTGACTGGGACCGTTCACTGGGCCGGGACGCCGGGGGCCCCTCCGCCGGATAGACATCTATAGTTTGTGTAGCTTATTTTGTTGTTGTTGTCACCACCCCATCAATATTATTGCTACTGTTGTTATGGGGTGGTGGTTTTTATCTTGTTTTTAACTTGTGGTTTTAAGGGGCTTGTGGGGATGCAGTGGGTGTGGGTTGAGGGTGGGGGGCATGGGGAGTGGGTTAGGGTGGATAGGGCCTACCCCCCTGGTGAGAGGAGGGGAGGTGGCCCTTGGGGAGGGTTTGGGGGACTCCCTGTGAGAGGGGGAGTCCTGGGGAGATGGGCCTTGCCCCCCGGTGAGACGGGGGGGCATGGCTCAAGGGGACTCCCAGTGAGAGGGGGAGTTCCATGGATTGGGGTGGGAGGTTGGGGTGGGTTGGTTAGGGGGGTGGGAGGTAGCTCCTGTGGTGAGAGCACAGGGGGGGAGGGTCAGGGGGGGAGGGTTGCCCACCAGTTGTAGAGGTGGGTAGGGGAGTTTGGGGGGGTGGGGCTCCTCTCGCCGGCCTGGCGGGGCAGCCTATGGAGGGTGGGTGTCTAACGGGGTTCTCTGAGGAGGGGAGGGGTTCCGCAGCTATCGGGGTTGTTACGGGTCAGGGGAGATATGGTCCCAGGGGGAGGTATGTTCCATCAGCGAAGAGGGGGCAGTGCCTTGTGCCCATTCCCCTCTCGAACCCCCATGCAGGTGGGTTGTGGGTCGAGGCCCAGGAGACCCCAGGCCTTGGTCTGGTGCTGCTGAACGCGAGGTCGGTTGTCAATAAGTCATCTACCATCCGGGAGTTAATCCCGGAGTGGGACGCCGACCTCGTGTGTATTACAGAGACCTGGCTGGACAATGAATCGGGTCCTATTTTGGCTGATCTTGTTCCGGCTGGGTTCTCTGTGCAGCATCAGCCTCGGCTGGAGGGACGGGGGGGCGGTGTAGCCATTGTTATCAAGGATGCGTTGTCTTTTAGGAGATATCCGGTGCAGGCTCCACCAGGTGTTGATTGTCTCCATCTTGTGTTGGATTTGGCCGGGGATAGATTAGGGGTGCTGCTGGTGTACCGTGCACCCAACTGCCCGGTGGCATCCCTACATGCTCTTGCTGATTTGGTGTCAGATGTGATCCTCCGGACCCCTAGATTGGTGGTCCTGGGGGACTTTAATATCCACACTGACACCGATCTTGGAGGAGCGAGGCATGAGTTCATGGCCTCCATGACAACCATGGGCCTGTCCCAAATCATCTGTGGCCCCACACATGAGGAGGGACATACACTGGATTTGGTTTTCTGCACCGGCCTTGAGGCGGGGGGTCAGTTAGTAGGAGTTAAGGCTGTAGAGCCTTTGTCATGGTCTGACCATTACCTCCTTAAGACGTGCATCCTGGCGCACGATAGCCCCCGGCAGGGTGCAGGACCTATTAGATCGGTCCGCCCCCGGAGACTTATGGAACCGGATCGGTTCCGGAATGCTCTGGGGGAGTTTCCCCTGGACCTTGACACCCGCTCTGTCGATGATCTCGTAGCCTTCTGGAACACCTTGTTGGCCGAGACCATAGACAGGGTGGCTCCCAGGCGTCCGCTGCCCTCTCGAGTCTCCCGCAGGTCTCCTTGGTTTACTGAGGGTCTGCGGTGTTTGAAGCGGGAGAGCAGGCGGTTAGAGCGACGGTGGCGCCGGACTCGCGACCAGTATGATCGATCGCAGCATAAGAGCAGTTTAAAGGCTTATGCTGTGGCGGTGCAGGCAGCAAAGAAGCAGTTCTTTGCTGCTCTTATTGCATCTGCAAAGTCACGTCCAGCGGAGCTTTTCCGGGTGGTGAAAGGCTTGGTCAGTCCTGCCTGTCTCCGCCTGGACCTGGAGCAATCCAGTGACCGCTGTGACCGGTTTATCGAGTACTTTGTAGATAAGATCGCTCGCATCCGCCACGATTTTGGCACCACAGTTATTGCAGAGGATCATCTTGGGGCTATGGATGCCCCGTCCTGTCCTGTTTTGTGGGATCGGTTTCAGATGGTGTCGCCTGCCGATGTGGATTCCTTGTTGGGATCTGTTCGTGCCACTACTTGTGAGCAAGATCCATGCCCGTCCTGGCTGGTGAAAGCCAGCCAGGAGACGTTACGGCCGTTGTTGGCTGGGGTGGTTGGTGCCTCCCTTCGGGAGGGCAGGGTGCCTGACTGCCTAAAAGAGGCTGTGGTTAGACCCCTGCTCAAGAAACCATCTCTTGACGCTGATGCTCCTGCCAGTTATCGGCCGGTCTCTAATCTTCCCTTTTTAGGGAAGATTATTGAACGGGCTGTGGCACGACAGCTCCAGGAGCATCTGGACCACATCGGTTTCCTTGATCCCTCCCAGTCTGGGTTTCGGCCTGGGTATGGTACGGAGACGGCATTGGTGGCCTTGGTTGACGATCTCCGTCTGGCGTTGGACCAGGGTCGTCAGACCTTACTGGTCCTGCTAGACCTTTCGGCTGCATTCGACACAGTCGATCATGAGGTGTTGGTGACTCGCCTGCGGGACCGTGCTGGAATTGGCGGAACGGTCTTGGACTGGTTTCGTTCATTCCTGGCCGGGAGAACTCACCGGGTGGTCTTGGGGGAGTGTACGTCTTCCCCCCGGGACCTCACGTGTGGAGTCCCGCAGGGTGCCATTCTGTCCCCCCTCTTGTTTAACATCTATATGCAGCCGTTAGGGGAGATCGTGAGGGGGTTTCAGGGCATGCAGTGTCATCAGTATGCTGATGACACTCAGCTCTACCTCTCCTTTTCCACCGACCCAGGCCATGCAGTCTCCTTATTTTCCCAGTGCCTGTCAGCTGTGGGGGCTTGGATGAGGTTGAGCCATCTGCAACTGAATCCTGACAAGACGGAGGTGATGTTGGTGGGCGAGGGCTTGGGGAGCCTGGGGGTGGTTGAATCTCCTCTTGTTGGGGGGGTTCGCCCCCCCATGGTGTCTCAAGTGCGGAGTCTGGGTGTGCTCCTTGATTCGCGGCTCAGCTTGGAATCTCAGGTTGTGGCCGTGGCGGGGAGTGCGTTTCGGCAGTTACATCTTGTCCGGCGGCTTCGGCCGTATCTCTCAGACTCCGACCTCGCCACTGTCATCCATGCCTTCATCACCTCGAGGCTGGATTACTGCAACGCGCTCTACGTGGGGCTGCCCGAGAAGCTGGTCCGGAGGTTGCAGCTGGTGCAGAATGCCGCGGCCCGTCTCCTGACGGGGGCGGGTCGCAGGGAGCACATGACACCAGTGCTCCGGGCTCTGCACTGGCTGCCTATAAAGCACCGGGCCAGGTTCAAGGTGCTGGTTTTAACCTTTAAAGCCCTTCACGGCCTAGGCCCTGCCTATCTGCGGGATCGCCTCACTCCCCATGTACCCGTGCGACCCTTGAGATCGTCCGTGGGAGCCTTTTTGGAGGTTCCCCGGGTGAGGCGGGTGGACACCGATGTTAGATCTTTTTCGGTGGTCGCTCCTGTGCTGTGGAATTCGCTCCCAGAGGAGGCTCGGCTGGCTCCCACTCTCCTGCTGTTTTGGCATATATGTATGACCTGGCTGTTCCGTCAGGCTTTTGGCGGGGGGTGGGGTGGGGATGGGGGTTTTCCCCATGTAGTGTATTTTAAATTGTTTTAAAATTTTATTATTCTTTTAAATGAAATGTTGTTCGCCGCCCCGGGCTGCCCTGCGGGCAGGAGGGGCGGGATATCAATTTAAAATAAATAAATAAATAAATAAAATCATTCCTCCTGTAAACAGTTATTTAACTATGACCATTTCCTTTCTTAATAGTGTTAGGAAATAAATGAGGTGGCGTGCCTCAGTTTACCCCAAACAGGATCGAAGATTGCCAATAAACATGCCAAAGTATGTGGGTACAACTCTATTTTATTGGATAGACACTTAACATCCGGACACAGCAGTGTTCTCAATTACAACCCCAGTAACCCACGATATCTTATCTGTCAGAGGCACAGTCCGAAATGCAGGATGGTTCAGAGGAGAAGGGAAGGGGGCCCAACAGGCAGCTGGGCAGTCTCTCTGGATCTTTGAGGGTGTCATTTAGGATCAAAGACGCACGCGGCTCACTTGCAAATGCTAGTGGCCATTAGCATTAATGACAAATGGTAAGGGGCTGGGCTTTCCCTTTTATAGCTTTATTTATTAGGGATACATGTTGCAGGGTCCCCTCTTTGATCATACCAGGTGCAGGAATAAGCTGACTTCATCTCATTAAAACTACTTTTACTTTTTGGGGAGTTTCTCCTTCTCCACTGCTTAATTGCCGGTCTGACCCTTTGAGGTTATCTATCTCTTTCAAGCCTTCTTTATTAGAGACAGTGGCCATCTGGGGTAGTTGGTATGACCTTGGAGATATATTCTTCCTGCTAGAGTGTGAGTTATTTACGACTTCTCCTTCTTTTGGGCCTCTTTTGTCTGTGCCATCCTAAGGCCTATGTTTCACGTTAGCTGAACTGAGTTTGTTCAGGTCTCATGCAGCCTGCTGTGTCTCTGACCATGGCCAATACTGCCTGATCAATTCATAATAACCAAACTGCTTAATCAATTCCTAATATTCCCCCCTTTGCTGCTGGTTTACATGGCAGCACATACAACACATATGACAGTAAAGATGTAACACAAGGTAAGTTGTACCCACTGTTTGTTACATAAATTGTAAATCTTAATCGTAATTAAAAAATCAAAGTACAAATCACATTTTCAATATACTAAGTATTACAGTTATTAGTACTATCATTTTATTAAAACCAATTATAATTTAATTCTGTAAGTATGTAAGTTCTGTAAGTATTTAGTTATAAATGCATATATGTGTATAAAAGTAAATATAAAATGTAAAATATAAAAAGGTGTTCAGTAAAAAGAAAGGTTACTACATATGAGCCTCTTTGTATACTGGCTGTGTTCAGTAAAAACAAGTGTCAATACATGTGAGCCTTTTGTATGCTGGCTGTGTTGCCTCCATGACAGATCATGACAAATTCAATATTTTTATTAAGTCACGTATCCTGCCCCGTGTGACCTCCAATGCAACGTCTCTTTAATAAACAGGGAGTCACCTAGGAGGCCAAGCCATTTACACCTCAGATGTTGCCAGACATGAAGGTGACCAGTGGTATCCCGTTCTCAAGTCACTTTCATAGATCCAAATGAACAAGAGTTGTGTGGGAGTTCAAAACAGTCTCGGATACTGAGACTTTCCCACACCAATCTTGTTTCTTCCCAATACGGCGTAAATGGGAAAATAAGTCTGTCGGGGTGATCTGTAATACAAAGAATAAAATAAAGGGCAACACAGCAACAATGCAATAAGAACACCACCACCATTGGACCCAGTTCAGGTGTTCTGCCTTAAAGCACTATTTCAGAACACACAGAGGTCCAGGTGCATGGCTACATATGTATAGTCAAAATAGAGCAGGTTTGTGAGTAACCTTGCACCGTTTTCCTGCAGGCACTACACCAAACTTCTCATGTACCACTTCAAATTCTCATAAGACTGTTGTTCACTTAACTGTTGAATTTCCTGCTAACTCAAATCCACTTAAAACCCCAAGTGAGGTACCCAACACCTCCCAACCATTCTTCTCAATTCCTTGTCTTAAATTGGACCTCCATATGTACATTTCCCACTTCTATTATTTAAACTACCCACCCATGTAGTGTCATAATGGGATTCCCTTTATGTTCCAAGTGTATGGTGTGATGCTTTATTGCAACCCCTTAATCTTTAATATATTGTTTCCTGGGATTCTTTGCATCTATTTTCTCCACTCCATACCTTATTTCCACCATAATCAGGTACCTCAACAGACTGAAGTAATAAATTCAGTTGAAAAACCACAATTATAAATCTGTTTCCCATTTCCAACAACATACAAATGTCCCTTAAGCATGTCCCCATTTAAATGTACACCCCACCAAGCTGTGTTCAATTGTTTGTTCCTGTTCATCAAGTCAGGAGTGGAGGTATCATTATCTTTATTATGGAGGCATTATTATCTTTATTATGCTGCAGGGGAGTCCATGTCCATGAAACATTTCTTTTATTTATTTATTTTTTTAAATCCAAACTTGACATCTCAATATCCTATCGGTCTCCCTCTGGTATTACTGTATTTCATCTAGGACTGGGGCATTGTTTCTTTTATTTAAATTCATATTTGTAGTCAAAATTCCATAGGCTTTTGTAACAACCATGCACAGGATCCAAATCACTGGCAGCATGATGGCACTGGATTAAAACAAAATCTGCAACAAGTCAGGTTATATCTCTCCTCCTTTCCCTTCTTGTTCTCTTTTCATAAAATGCTTAGGAGAAAAAGAACCCTGTAAACAAAAAACAAACAAACAGAACAAAACAAACATATTCGGACACAAGTGGCAATGAAGAGGTTAACTGAGAACCTGCTTTCCAGTAATTATGGGAAACCCCATATGACTGCATACATTATTCTGCCCTTACCATGCCCTGAAAGTACAGAATAAATGTGGGCCGCCGTTGGTAGTATTGTTTTTAACTTCACTCCTTGCTTTCATTTTGCCACTTACGTGCCTTATTTCACATTACGTAAACAGACACACAACAGTGAATGACAAACAACATAGACAGACACACAACATTGATTGACAAACAGCCATGGCAAATCAAAACAAAAACAAACAAACAAAAACTGCAGTCAACGGGCCTTCTAAAACATCCAAAATTTCTTGCCTGCTCCTAGAAAAATAAAAGGAGACAAATCCGGCCTATGTATGGACTTTGTAATTTCCTGGAAAAGAATTGGTTGGTTAAACATACTTCCCTGGATGAAACCTGATTTGAAAGAGAAAAGGAAAAAGAGAGAAGGGTCCGTCTATACTTCCTCCCCCACTTAAAAAAAGGAAAACTAAAGGTGTTACAGCTAAAGTGTGATAAAAAAGGTCTGAGAAATTGCTCACAAGGTAAAGCTGTAAGTGAAAGCAGTAAAATCACTCCTGGGTGTAGCATTACATTTGGAAAGGAGAGAGAGAAAGGGGGGGGGGAAGTGTATAAGAGCTGGATATGCTGATGACACCAACAATGATTATGCAAATAAGGAGAGACAAATGGTGGTAGTTAACCCTTTCCTGTTCTGTTTTTCCTTCTCATTCCCCCCTCCTCCCTTCCATGCTAAAAAAAAACTTACCACCCCAAAAGAACTCACATTCAAGTATACTAGTATCCCTTAGTGTCCCAATTCTCTTAAGCCACCATATGACTGCCTGCTCCTCTCTGGGATCAAAGCATTACAGAGGTTTGGTAAACAGAAGCTGTTACATTTTCTCTCTCGCATAGCACACAAATTGAGCCTGCACTTAAAATCACTTGTATAGCCATGGGTGTAGCATTAAAAAGACTAGTGTCTGAGGGGATGATTTCATGCTACACAGGCTGGACATGCTGATGGCACCCAGCAATAATTTTCAAAACATGGAAACTGACTGCATGGGGACAAAACACAAACACTGTTTTCAGGCCAGACCCCAATCAGGAATGAGACGGAAACTTTTCTCCCTTCTAATCTGGTGTAGGTCTGGACACATTACAAAATATAAGGCAAAAGCAAAGACGAAGGATTTCAAGAAATAGGGTGCCAGGCTAAGTCAGAAACTATCCTATCTGCTAAGACACCACAACAATGCTTAGCTTATCACTACAAACAGCCCAGGAACACTTTTAAATCTCAAATAAAGCACACTCAAAGAGAATAGTGCTTCCATGCTGCAGTGACTTAGAAAGGAGGGATTCCTGCTTTGCAACCACCTCTGTGCCTATAAAGAACTCAAATACACATACATACATACACTTGCACATATGCTCACACAAATTTTGCCACACACCCCTATATTCACATGAAGCAAGCATCTCAGGGCACCCAGGCAAAGTCACTCACACATATAAATCTCCTCAAGCATACAAATATACATGCAGCCCATCTCACGCACCCCACATAGTCAAGCGCACATACAAATTACTCATATCAGCACTGAAGCATCCTTAATGGCACAGAGACAACATTCGCTTATGGAAGCGGATGGTTTGCTTTTGCTTTTCTCATTGAGAGACTGTATTGAAACTGCTGCTTTTATTTTTCCTTACAGACTGTTTTAACTCTTGCTGGCAAAACAAATGGTGGCAAAAGCAGTGTAAATGAAACCCTATTTTAAACAAAATACCTAAACAAAATACCTAAAAAAAACCCAACAACAATAAAAGCAATTTTTGTTACCCTTTTTAAAAAACACTTTCTCTAGCCGTCTTTCTAACTTACACATAATTCTGCTTGTGGGGTAGGGATTAGGCAACACACACGCAAAAAAGGGGAGGTTTGCTTCAGACTGGATTATGCGTGCAGGGTCCAGGGACCACTGTTGCTGGTTAGAGCAGAGAGATGGGTGAAATACATGCCCCAAAACAAGTTGGCGAATGTTAGCAGTTCACACCAAGCTCTGTCCTGGAAACCTGGCCAAAAAGGGGGACTCCTGGGGGAGCCTACAGGACCCTGTACATTCCGGGGGAAGGGATAAAAGTCCCTGGGCTGGCCAGAGGAACTTTTCCCTCCAGTGTTATCTTGATTACAGGCATCTCTCTTTGGCTGAGGTTGCCAGTGCAACCTCAGCCAAAGGGAGGCATTGACTTCTGTGGGCTCCCGGTTAGCAACGACAGTGGCCACTTCATTCATGCCAGCAGTGTCTATTGAAGGACCTGGATCCCAGGGAGACGGGGGAGTTGCAATTTCCTCAGGGGTGTGGGGAAGTGTCTCATCAGGGGCCGTGGGCATACAAATTCTGGTTATAAGTTCCTCCTCATCCGAGGGGTAATCATCGTAAAAGGGTGCATCTGGGTCTATTTTACTGCACTGGGAGACAGGAATTTTTCTATTAGCTGAAATGATGGCATGTTTTCCCTTTAAGCTTTGTGTGAGAGCACTGATTTTTTCTTGGCATTTTACATGAGATACGAGGTCTCCTTCCCTGAACTTTTTGACTTGACTCATTAGTAATCTCAGACCTGCTTCGCTTTCCTGCAACTTGGTGAGGTTATTCTGATTAGTTCTTTGAAGATTCCTATAATCTTTTTGCAATGATGCCAGTTGTTCTTTGAGTTCCCTGTATTCAGTGGCTTGCCTGAGTTGCTGACAGGACTGTTTATTGCGCTGACACTTTGCTGCTCTCTGCGCTTGAGATCTCCCATTAACACATCTGTTACTTTTGCATTGTCAATTAAAGTGGAGATCTGCGCTACAGTGCCCTGCACAACCCTCCAGAAAAGCCAGATGACAGCAGAGATTTTGTGTTCCTTCTTAGGGGTATACAAAGGTACATATCTATCCCAAATCTTGAATTACCTGCTCTTCGGTAAGAGGGTTTGTAAAAACCTGATCAGTCCAGGGGCAAAGTCCTTGCTTAGATATGAACTCATGTAATTTGGGAACAGATGCTACTTTATCCCAATGCTCAATGGGGACCCCTCCCACATTCTTCCTCTTAAACCAAACCATAGAAATCCAAGTAGTTGGGGGGGGGGACTACCTGTCCAGAGATAGTGTCTTATCCTTATTATACAATTTGGTTCCCAACTTTGGCACAAGTCCCACACCTGCAGTTGCGCACCTGCAGCTGTAAGGGCTTTCAAATGCAACCAGGGGAATACTATCCAGGCTCCCTTAGAGGATGGCCACAATACAGCGTGCCAGCTCAGCTGTTTGTCAGACAGGTTTTGGTTAGCCAGACCCCGCTATACAGTGTATCTCCACCCTAGGACTTCACGACATAATGTGCCAGCACAGCTGTCATCAAACAGGTTTCCGCTGTTGTGAGACAGGTTTTTCATTTGTCGGACCCCAGTGCACCACGTGTCCCTTTTACTGTTGACAGGGTGCCATAAATAGCTATATTCCCCCCCCCCCGCATTCTGTACCAATTTGTTAAGAAATAAATGAGGTGGCGTGCCTCAGTTTACCCCAAATGGGATTGGAGGTTGCCAATAAACATGTCAAAGTATGTGGGTACAACTCTATTTTATTGGATAGACACTTAACATCTGGACATGGCAGTGTTCTCAGTTACAAACCCCAGTAACCCAAGATATATTACGTGTCAAAGGCACAGTCCGAGACGCAGGCTGGTTCAGAGGAGAAGGGGAGGGGGCCCAGCAGGCAGCCGGGCAGTCTCTCTGGATCTTTGAGAGCGTTGTTTAGGATCAAAGACCCACGCAGCTCACTTGCAAATGCTAGTGGTCCGTTAGCGTCAATGACAAATGGTAAGGGGCTTGGCTTTTCCTTTTATAGTTTTATTTATTAGGGATACATGTTTCAGGGTCCCCTCTTTGATCATACCAGGTGCAGGAATAAGCTGACTTCATCTCATTAAAACTACTTTTACTTTTGGGGGAGCTTCTCCTTCTCCACTACTTAATTGCCGGTCTGACCCTTTGAGGTAATCTATCTCTTTCAAGCCTTCTTTATTAGAGATAGTGGCCATCTGGAGTAGTTGGTACGGCCTTGGAAATACATTCTTCCTGCTAAAGTGTGAGTTATTTATGACTTCTCCTTCTTATGGGCCTCTTTTGTCTGTGCCATCCTATATTTCATGTTAGCTGAACTGAGTTTGTTCAGGCCTCATGCAGCCTGTGTCTCTGACCATGGCCAATACTGCCTGATCAATTCATAATAACCAAATTGCTTAATCAATTCCTAATAATATCTCCATCCTGAGGGCAAAAGTGGCAACCTTCCGAGTAATTTCTTTATCTTGATTTGCCAACAAAAAAGAAATTCAAACAAGGGGGTCCCAATGGTCTTTACCCTCCAACCAGGACCTGAACACCTCGTTATGAAGGCCGTCAGACACGGGGCAAAATAAGAGGTAGTGTTGTAAATCCTCTACCACAGGTTGTCCGCAGTAACAAAGTCGCATGTTGGATAGAATACCCAAATAACAACCTACTTTAGTGTTCATCATGTTGAAACTTACAGTGGTCAATGCTCTTCTAATTTTAAAGTTAGTTAAATCTGAGAGATATGACTCGTACTCGGGCCCCATCTTGAACAGAGGGTACCACGGAGCAATTTTTTGCTCTCTTATTGCCATTCTTTCGGTCTGCAAATTGACATCCTCTGCCCTGGTTTTGATAAAAAATGTAGCTTGTGATATAGTATATTATTGCAGATTTATTGGGGATAAACCCATCTGGGCCAAGTTGGTAACTATAGAATTATACCACTTATAGATCACCAGGGCATTCCCCTGTTCCTGCTGGCAAAGCCTGGGAAGTCGGTCAGATTCCATATTATGCACCCTGAGCTAGTATCCTAAGTGTAATAATCTAACTTTAGTGGAAATTAGGGGGATGCCGCATTCTGCCCTCAGCAGTATAGATGGAGTGCCACGAGGGGCTCCCAATATAGATCTGAGGATTTTATTCTGAAGTGGTTCTAAGGAATTCAAGTTCCCCAAGCCCCAGATCTCCACCCCATATAAAAGTTATGGAAGCATTTTTTCACGTAACAGCTTAAGCATGGGGGTCATTCTTTTCCCACCCCTAACTCTCCAAAATTTCAAAAGTCCAGTTGTAGTATGGGCAGCTTTGAGTTTCACATGCTCAAGATGTGCTGTCCAGCTGCCTAAACGAGTGAACCAAATTCCCAAGTATTTATACGAATTCACTTGTTCTAAAGGGCCAGATTCCAAGTTCCATGTATAATTTTTGGCTTTTTTTGAGAAGACCAATACTATGGATTTGTCGCGGTTAATACTTAGATGATTATCTCTACAGTACTGATTCAGTTTTATCAACTGATGATTCATGCCTACCCTAGATGTTGTAAGGATGACCATGTCGTCTTCGTAAAGGAGTATTGAAACAGGGCACCCGCTTATCACAGGCGGATGTCCTTCCTGGCCTGAGAGTTTATAAATAATATCGTTAATAAATAAATTAAAAAGAAAAGGAGCCAGGACACAGCCGTGTTTAACCCCATTTGTCACCAGAATCGAATCTGTCACTGCTCCTGTTGAGTTTAGCCTAACTCTTAAGGAGGTATCTGTATAGAGTAAACATATGAGCGATAATAGTTGGCTATCAATATTGTAATCCCATAATTTTTTCCATAGAATTGCCCTATCAATACTATCAAAAGCGGCCTTTAGTTTGACAAAAAGGGCGAACACCGAGCTATTTCTTAGATGGACATATTTATTAATTATATGAGCCAATACTGGTCCAGTGTGGACCAGGTAGGCCTAAACCCCGTCTGCTCTTCTGCGAGCAGGGAGTTCTCGGCCACCCATTCCTCCAATCTGACCAACAAGAACTTAGCAAATAACTTTGCCATAGTATCAATTAGGCTTATAGGCCTATAGGTAGCGGGATTTGCTTTGTCACCTTTTTAAAAAATAGGTATGACAATGCTCATATTCCAACCCTCCGGTACTTCTCCCTGGCGGATAATGCAGTTAAATAGGTGGCAGAGAACTGGTGCCCACCATTGCTTGTGCTCCCGGAGGAGATTCTCAGGGATCCTATCCTCTCCTGGGGCCTTATTAGTTGGCAATTGATCAAGACGTTCCTCAACCTCCTCTGTAGTAGCCGTAATCCCATAGCCTATTGGGAGAGGAAGCGGAGCAACCGTCTTTTTGTCCAAAAACATACTGAACATTTTAGTAAAATGATCCTGACAAACTGCACTATCAATAAGGGGTTCAGATAAAGGGGGGTTTCCACTGAAGCCCCTGTTGACGATGTCCCAGAAACATGAAAAATCCTTATAACGGATGGCATCCTCCATCTTTTTCCAAAGCTCCATCTGAAAATCTAATTGTTTTCTCCTAAGTAAGGCCCTATACTGTGCTCTGAGTGAGACATACTCATTTACCACAGTAAGCGATCTTTGAGTTTTCACTAGCATAGCCGCCTTCCTGGTTTGTATCCTCAATCGTCTACATTCACCGTCAAACCAGGGTTGACTTTTCCCTAAATACTTGGTCTTTTTCTTAGAGGCAAGACGATACCTAATAAACTGTATCAAATTCTGAAAGCTACTAAAACTGCCCTGTAAGTCCGACTACTCAAACTATTCTTCTCTGTTCCAAGTCAGAGGAGGTAAAAAGATTTGGAGCCTGCTCGACTGTTGTACTCCCCAACTTAATGAACATGTGTAAGCTAGCAAATCAGCATGGGGCAGCGGGGACTGGTGTATCTGAGCCCTATGGTTACTGGGTCTAAAAAAAGTCAGAACAGGAAAATGATCACTACAACCATAAGGAAGAACAACAAAATCTAAAATATTTGGAAATACACTATAGGGAACCACAATATAATCAACCACACTTACTCCGCCATAAGAGACAAAAGTAAAATCTCCATTATAGTCTGATTTAAAGCTTCTGTTCAGCATTCTAAGATTATTTTTGTATAAAAAGGTTAAAAATTAGAGGATCTTGGGGGGGGGGGGGGTGGAAGTAAAATTCGGCTTCCAGCTCTAAACCCAGAGCCGCAGCTCTCATTTTACCCGTGTTTCCAGTCCGTTAAAATCTCCCACCATAATAAAGGGAGTATTTAAATAAACATTTCCCCATAAGTTTATTTGATCCTCTAAGGCCTGCCAGAAATTGTAACGAGAATAAAAACTAAGTGAGGGGGATAAATAAACATTTATTATAATTAATGCAAAGTGAGGTCCCATACTTATCAAAATGGCTAGCATATTACCATTGTTGCTTACTAATTGGAGAGACTCTATTAAGGATCTGCGCTCCGAATTGCCAGAGCAGTTCCCAAGAGCTTGGCATAGACAGCCTCGATCAAATCACCATAGACAGCCTTGATCAAATCACAGTGAAAGTCTGTGATATCATAATTTCTCATGCGAAGGAACGATTTGTGTTCACAAAGCACCTAGTGAGTGCAACATTATTATGGGGGCTCTTTTTGAAGCACCAACAAATGCTTTCCAATGCAAGCATTAAATGAGACAGTGGATGCCTACCCCATGCTACAGAAAGACAGACTGAGGATGGAGCTCAAGGCTAGATGGTGGTTTTGGGGTGCTGTTTTGTTCCAGTAGGCCAGAACTGACCCGTTAACCTGTGGAACTCCGCACCACTGTCCTGCAGCAGCGTGCACGCTGGCTTTAGTTGCTTGCTGCCGGCCCAGGTCCTGTCCCGGTGGGGGTGGGGTGCCCCAAGGCTAGATGCTTGGGGGATTGGGAGTGCCCTGCCCTGAGAGTATTGGCTGCAGCGTGTGACGTCCTGTTGAGGTGCAGTTTTTGTTACTCTTGTTTCTGGGGGGTGCTGCTTTGGTACTCCCTGCTTAGGTGCTTCTTGTCATGTCATGCCCTGGCATGGGTGTCCCCCCACCCAGGCTAGATGGTGGTTTTGGGGTGCCGTTTTGTTCCAGTAGGCCAGAACTGACCCGTTAACCTGGGGAACCACATGCCACTGTCTTCTGTGTGTTTCTTGTGGTGTGTGTGTGCGTGTGTGTGACTGTGTGGTGTGCTGTTTGGTGTATTAGTGCACTGTAAAGTTAATGTCAGTTGTTAAAATAAATGTTCTTCTTTTCTTTTCCAAACCCAAGCCACCAGAGCGCCTCTTGGTGATTGACTGTTGGCAACATGTCGGACGTGATGCGCGAGTAGCTAGCCACTGGGTAAGCAACACCCTTTCACCCCACACCAGACTGATCTCTTCTTCAGCCACCCACACCTGTAGCCCCACACTCCTTCACCACACCCACACCTCTAGCCCCACACCCTTCACCCCCACCCCACACCTCTAGCCCTACACCCTTCTTCACCCCCTCACTTCTATCCCCACACCCTTCTTCACCCCCACCCCCACCTCTAGCCCCACACTCCTTCACCCACACCTATAGCCTCACACTCCTTCACCCACGCACACACTTCTAGCCCCACACTCTTCTTCAGCCACCACACCTCTAGCCCCACACTCCTTCACCCACCCACACTTCTAGCCCCACACCCTTCTTCAGCCATCACACCTCTAGCCCCACACTCCTTCACCCACACCCACACTTCTAGCCCCACACTCCTTCACCCCCACTCTACACCTCTAGCCCTACACCCTTTACCCCACCCCCACCTCTAGCTCCACATCCTTCTTCACCCCCACTTCTAGCCCTACACCCTTCTTCACCCCCACCTCTAGCCCCACTCCTCCACCCACAACCACACCTCTATCCCCACACTCCTTCACTCACACCCACACCTCTAGCTCCACACTTCTAGCCCCATGCCCTTGTTCACCCACCCACACTTCTAGCCCCATGCCCTTGTTCACCCACCAACACTTCAAGCCCCACACCCTTCTCCAGCCACCCACACCTCTAGCCCCACACTCTGTCACCCACACCCCAAGGTAGTTTCCCCACACCCTGTAGCTAGTTTCCCCCCTGTAGCTAGTTTCCCCACACTCCAAGGTAGTTTCCCCACACCCCAAGGTAGTCCCCCCCCCAGTAGCTAGTTCCCCCCCCAAGGTAGGGATGGGTGAACAGATCGCAGTTTGGGTTTGGCCATTCAGTTCGGTCCAGTTCTGTTCACCTTTTCGGTTTGGTTGCTGCATTCGGGTTCGGCCGTTCAGTTTGGTCATGTTTGGTTCGGGCGTTCGGAAAAAGGCTCTCTGTGTGAGGAATGATGGCTCCAGACCCATGACGGTGGGTCCTGGGGCTAGAGTGGCAGCTTAAATATATTGGCCACAGCCCTCCCTGCCTGTAACTTGGTGCCAGAACCCTGACAGCAGGTCCTGGAGCTGGAGTGGATGTTTCTTGATACAGTGGAACAACAGCGCCTCTGTGCGAGGAATGATGGCCCCAGACCCATGACGTTGGGGTCTGTGGCTAGAGTGGCAGCTTTTAGATATTGGCCACAGCCCTCCCTGCCAGTAATATAGGCTGCATAACCCTGGCGGCGGGTCCTGGGGATGGAGTGGCTGTTTCTTGATGCTTTGGAAAATTGGCTCTCTCTGCGAGGAATGATGGCCCTGGATCCATGACGGTGGGTCCTTGGGCTAAGGTGGCAGCTTCTAGGTATTGGCCACAGCCCTCCCTGCCTGTAACTTGGCCCCAGAACCCTGATGGCAGGTCCTGGGGCTGGAGTGGCTGTTTCTTGATGCAGTGGAAAGACATCACCTCTGTGCAAGGAATGATGACTCCAGACCCATGACGGTGGGTCCTGGGGCTAGAAGAGTGGCAGCTTCTAGGCATTGACCACAGCCCTCCCTGCCTGTAACTTGACCCCAGAACCCTGGTGGTGGGTCCTGGGGCTAGAGTGGCAGATTCTTGATGCTTTGGAAATCAGCTCTCTGTGCGAGGAATGATGGCCCCAGACCCATGACGGTGGGTCCTGGGGCTAGAGTGGCAGCTTAAATATATTGGCCACAGCCCTCCCTGCC
>QEPC01000531.1:4476773-4518481 GCA_003113815.1 Sphenodon punctatus
CACCACCTCCGAGGCCAGCTCCGCTAGAGCGGCAAGGGATGCCGCCGGGCAGGAAGGGGCCCGGTACACCAGCAGCACCCCTAGCTTGCCCCCAGCCAAATCGAACACCACGTGCAGGACCTCTACACCCATAATCTCCGGAACTGGATACCTCCTAACAGGCCAGTCCTCCCTAAAAACAATAGCTACACCACCTCCCCGGCCGCCCGTGCGGGGCTGATGCTGCACAGCTTACCCAGCCGGAACAAGATCCGCCAAAGTTGGACCAGCCATATCATCCAGCCAGGTTTCTGTGATGCATGCGAGGTCCACGGCCCCATCGAGGATTAAATCATGGATAACTGGGGCCTTGTTGACAACGGACCTCGATGGCCCCAGATTCATGATGGTGGGTCCTGGGGCTAGAGTGGCAATATATTGGCCACATCCCTCCCTGCCAGGAACTTGGCCCCAGAACCCTGACGGCGGTTCCTGGGGCTGGAGTGGCTGTTTCATGATGTTTTGGAAAATCAGCTCTCTGTGCGAGGAATGATGGCCCCAGACCCATGATGGTTGGTCCTGGGGCTAAGGTGGAAGCTTCTAGGTATTGGCCACAGCCCTCCCTACCTGTAACTTGGCCCCAGAACCCTGGCAATGGATCCTGGGGCTGGAGTGACTGTTTCTTGATGCAGTTGAAACACATCACCTCTGTGCAAGGAATGTACAGCTGCGTTCACCCATCCCTACCCCAAGGTAGTTCCCCACCATAGCTAGTTCCCCACACCCCGTAGCTCTGTACAGCCCTCCCTGCCTGTAACCTGGGCCCAGAACCCTGATGGTGGGTTCTGGGGCAGAAGCAGCATTGGCAGCAGACACTGGAATCACAAACAACACAAGGAGGGGTACAAAACTGAAAAAAAACCACTAAATCGATTTAATAATAATCCTACTCTAAATGAATAAAAAAACAGGGGAACGGAAGGGAATCAGGAATGGAATATATGGGAGACGGAAAGGATTCAATGGAGGGGGGAAGGAAGATTGAACACATGGAGGTATAAAAACAAAAAATAACAACTAAATCTATCTAAGCTAAGCTAAATAAATGATAATATGGAGGTAGATGGGTTGGATGGGTGAAACAGGAAGAGGATGGCCATGGATTAGGAATAGGAAGGAACAAAATCTGCTGGGAGAGGAAGACTTCTGAAACGCCTCCTGTTCAGGAACAGTGACGAGTTCAGAAGGTATTGGGAAGGGGGGAGGAAATTAGTTTTGTTTCTTGCTGCGCCCACCTCACCACAAACCCCATTGGCTCCATGCAGCCTGACCCGTGGCCAATTGCAGACTGCGAAGCCAGTGGTCTGAGGCGAAAAGGGATGGTGATTGGGCAGGCTGACTACTACTCCAAGCCTCTCCACCCCTGGTGCCTGGAAGTCTGCTCCTCAGCTGACTCCCCCTCCCTGCCATGTTTGGCCTTCCAGTGACACCACGTTTTAGCCACCCGAACTCACCCAAATGTGATCCGAACTGACCGAACTGTTCAGTCATTTCAGCGTTCGGAAATGAGTTCGGTTCGGTCGGTTTGTGTTCGGTTTCGGTCGTCCTAACAAGTCGAGTTCGGGCCGAACTCTGAACTTCAGAACCACGTTCGCCCATCCCTACCCCAAGGTAGTTCCCCACCATAGCTAGTTTCCCCACACCCCGTAGCTAGTTTCCCTACACCCCAAGGTAGTTTCTCCACACCCCAAGGTAGTTTCCTCTCCAGCATAGCTAGTTTCCCCACACCCCAAGGTAGTCCCCCCCCCCTTGTAGCTAGTTTCCCCACACCCGAAGATAGTTTGAAAGTTTCCCTCCCCCTTGTAGCTAGTTTCCCCACACCCCAAGGTAGCTATTCGTCTGTAGCACGACACATATGCACAAAAGCACATCCACATCACCACACCTCATCCTCTGTTGCCAGTGGTCCTCTCTTTTTTTTTTTTTTTTTTTACGGCTGATAGGAGTGGTCGAGGAATGAAGAGACCTACCAAGAGTGGGAGTGCTGGGAGAGGCCAGCCTCTTCCTAGGCAGCCCACTCAGTCTGGCATGGAGAAACCTGAGGTAGGGCCACCTGTGGCCCCCACCTCCTGCACCCCAGCTTCAAGTGTGCCCAAGCTTATGAGCTCTGGATGTGTCTTGAAACCTCCAAAGAGGCTGAGATGGGGGGAAGGTGCTTCCTCCTCCATGGCACTGACTAGTAGTAAGAAGAAGGGGGCTCCTTCTTCCTCTGCTAGTGCAGTGGGCCATCCGCCGGCTACCTCCAGTGCTGCTGCTGCTGCTCCTAGTGCACAGCTCTCCCTAGCGCAGATGCTTTCACTCATGCACATGCCTGCTTCCCTGCCCCCTTCTGATATGCATTCTAGCGTGCCTGCTTCCCCACCCTCTCCCCTTGCCGACATGCATCCTTCCTAGCGCACCAGCTCAGGCCCCACCCACCACACCCACACACTCTGCTGCACCAGCTACCACCACCTCTTCTGCAAGTGTTATGACTACTACCTTGGAGAGGTAGACTGCCAGTTGTGCTGCTCCTGCCCTCCCAGGAAC
This sequence comes from Sphenodon punctatus, assembly GCA_003113815.1. Lineage (NCBI taxonomy): Eukaryota > Metazoa > Chordata > Lepidosauria > Sphenodontia > Sphenodontidae > Sphenodon > Sphenodon punctatus. Next base: position 4,479,342 of record QEPC01000531.1, read on the forward strand.
CAGCATGAAGATCAGATCCTGGGTGTGGTCTCATCTCGATATCTGGGCGGAAGATAACTCAAAGTTAGTGTGCGTGCACTGCAAGGTCAAGGTCAGTCATGGTGGCACAGATCAAATGAAATATGGCCTCTCTGGCCTTCACAGTCACTTGAAATGGCACCACAGGAACATATGTGATCCTACAGAGTCACCGTTCCAAGTGACAGCATGGGGAGGTTCCAGTTGCAGAGGGTGCGGATAAGAGTTCAGAGGAGGAGGAACCCTCTTCTACTCCCACTGCAACTGCTACCGCTGGGCTGTCTGGTGATGGTTCTACCCCCACCACCCAGCCCCCACAGAGGATGAGTGCTAGCCGCTCCACCCGGCCCACCCTTTCACATTCCCGGTCCTTGTCCCAGCCCACTGTAACTGCGCTCAGGCTGTGGCCATCACCAAGGCAATTGGGGAAGTGATTGCCCTGGATGAGAGGCCATTCAACCTGGTTGAGGGTGTCAGATTCAAATGGCTGCTTCAGTTGCTGGAGTCCTGTTACAGTGTCCCCTGCCACAAAACCTTTCTCTCGAAGGTTATCCTGTCTCTGTACGGGAGGGTTTGGCCCCAGCTCTGTGAGGAGTTCTACCGTGCGGAGGGGTCAGTGGTACATTTTATCATGTTTATCATGTTTATCATGTTTAGACCTTTGGACTAGCCAGAGTGAGGTTCATGCCTATTTATCATTGACCGCACACTGGTGGCAGATGTCACCAGTCCCTGTCACAGCGGTGGGCAGTAGCAGCAGCACTGGGGGAGTGGTGTTGACTGGAAAGCATCGGTGGGCATTGTTGCGCACTCAGGTGCTTGACAGCCAGCAAATGTCGGACAATATACTCAATGCAGTGAGCAGCATGCTGGATGCGTGGGTCCACTGCCAAGGTGCAAGCATCGAGGTCGGTTACTTTGTAACTGATAATGCCAACAACATGATTGCAGCCATTAATCGTGGTGGCTATACTCATGTTTGCTGCGGCGTGCACCTCCTGAACCTTGTAGTTCAGGTTGCCTTGAGTGGAACCAAGGTCTTGGAGGCACTCCTTAAAACTGCCAGGAAGATTGCCGGCTTCTTCCATCAGTCAGTTTCAGTCAACCGGGTGCTGTGAGAAAAGCAGGAGGAGTTAGCCTCATGGTTTCACCAGCTGATACAGGATGTGGCCACAAGGTGGAACTCCACCTTTTTGATGCTGGAACGTCTCCTGGAGCAGAAGGAGGTGCTGCATGCCCTTTGCTTGTCGCAGAGCATTGGAGCAACACCACTGACCGGGGGGACTAGAAAGTGGTGCAAGGGGCAAGTACTGTTTTTACAGAGGTTACAATTGGGGGCCGATCCACCTTGTGGTTTTCTGGGCTGGCGGACTTGGTGGAGGAGGATGCAGATGATGGTGCTGCTAGGGAGCAACAGGATATAGCAGACACATTTGTGTCTCAATATCATGTTGAGACCACCTGCCCTGCTGACACTGACCCCTTGGCCTACTGGTCCCAGAAAATGCAGGTGTGACCCCTGCTTGCAAACATAGCATTGCAGTACATCTCGTTGCCCACCCCCACGAAGAGGTGCAGAGGGCATTGGGAAGGTGGAACCTCTTCTTGGGTGCGGGGGGAGCCCCCTATGACACATTCCATCAGTCCCCCATCCCACAAGTACACACAAGTGGATTGCTGCAGCAGGGCTTTTTCCACCCCATCAGCCCCCCTCCCACAAAATGTTGCCCACCCCCAGGAAGAGGTGCAGAGGGCATTGGGGGGGCAGAACCTCTTCTTGGGGGCAGGGGTGGCTCTTCCTACGAGACACCCCATCTCATGAGACACCCCATCAGCCTCCTATCCCACAAGCACACACTGCAGTGGATTGCCCCAGCAGGGCCTTTCCCACCCCATCAGCCCCCTCCCACAAAACGTTCCCCACCCCCACGAAGAGGTGCAGAGGGCATTGGGAGGGTGGAACCTCTTCTTGCGGGTGGGGGAGGCCCTCCCATGAGACACCCCATCAACCCCTCATCCCACAAGCACACACTAGAGAGGATTGCTGCAGCAGGGCCTTTCCCACCCCATCAACCCCCCTCCCACAAATCTCAATAACTTGCTGTGTGCTCCCCCCCCTCCAATTTGTCTGAGATCTGGCAAGATTCCACACCTCACCTCGCCTTGTGAACGGTGGAGAAAAAGTAAGAACCTGGCACAGGAGACGCCTGGAAACAATGGTGTCCCCTTTCCCCTGTTCCCCACTGAAACCCATCTTCCCCTTCCTCTTCTTGTGCACCCAGACAAAAACCTTTCCCCTCCTATTTCTCCTCTATCCTGTCCTTCTTTTCTCTTTCATCTCTTCTGATTCGGCCTGTTGCAGGACTGGAAGCTAAACTCAGTCCTCCCAGTTCTCCAAGCCTGAAGGAAGGTTTGTGTCCCAAAGCCTACACCTTTGGAAGACTACAGGTGGTCAAGGAGGTCACGAAAATCGAGGATTCGGAGGTTCAGGATAAAGGTAGGCGATGGCAACGTGATCTCTTTTGGGGGTCTGGTTGGGGGGAAAACGGTGCATGGGACCACAGAGCGCTCTCTATCCCCCCAGTAGACAGCTGCAAGGAGTACTCAGGGTTAATGTCCCTCCCTCCAATGTTAACTCTGTGAACTACACTTGCTGGGCTGCTGGTTTAGGCCCTTCCTCAGGGGAGATAGAGAGTCTCTTACTGGGGGTCCTGGCATCCACTGCCTGTCCCCATGGGGTTATGGTCAAATGGGGAGAGGGTTTATTTGTGGGTCTCACTAAATTTGGGATTGATTGACACTGTGTTGTATTCGTTGTGTTGGCATTGAAACTGCTGGCATTGCCAATATGTGGTTGTGAGTGATTTGAGGGGATCCTGGGACACTGAAATAGCAAAAATTAAAAACAGTTAGTTTCTTGGCATTATTCCTATAGGGGGTTGTTTTAGGAGTAGCAATAGATTTGGCTGTGATTAAATATTTATTTAAACAGTCAGTGTTGGCAAGGTATGGTTGTAAATGATGGCATTGGAAATATGTGGCTCATCGTGGGGATCCCAGGGAGTGGGACACAATAGGTTTTGAATCGAGCTGGGGGTTGCACAGGATTTTGTTGTCGAGTCGGAGTCCTCACTCACTTGTCAGTCAAGCACGTGGTTTAGTCTGCATCACGTGCCGCTGTGCGAGTGTCCTCCACTGGCAGCTGCTGTGATGTGATTTCTGATTGATTTGATGATGACCTGAGTGGTGCTGTGGGAAAAAACCCTATTTTTAAAGAAAGAAAAGTAGTACTAGTGGGAGCAACTGGGGGCTTCTGGGGCAAAGTGTATTCTGGTGGTTAGCAGTTAAGGAAACAAGTGAATCTGTCACTTAATCTTTACAAAAGACATGTTGTCTTTATTACAGGTAATTTAGTTTTTTTCTCCCATTGATTTCAATGGGAACACTTCCCCATTGATTTCAATGGGGGAAAAATCCGGTACCAGTAATACGGGTTTTAATCCAATAATCTGAGATCCGGTATCCGATAAAACCGGTATCCGATATTTTCCACCAAGTCCCACACCTACTTTGAGGTGCTTGGCTGGTGAGGCAAAGGAGCTGGGAGGATGAGGATTGCTACTTGTGTTTTTGACTTGTTTATTGTGTGCGGGTGTCTTTGGTTGTGGTATAGGTTGTGTTTGGGGGAGGGTGTGACTGTTTGGTTGCAGTTTAATAAACCCTTGCCTTGAGTCCAAGATATGTATTCAGTGTGGGGTTTTTATTGATTGCATAGTAGTATTAAGCATTTATATAGTGCCAGCAGTGTACCTGGCTGGCACTTTACAGTTGTTGTTGGGAGTCAGGTCCCTGCCCAGTGGGTTTACAATCTACAGAGGACACGGGTGAGGGGAACACAGGGAAAGATAGACACACATTTCCATTTTTTACAGATGGTAAAAAACCGAGGCTGTAAAATTCCATATTAATTTCAAAATTTGGGTTGGCTGGACTCTGTCTACCATTGGCTAGGCTCCACTTACCATTGGCTCGGCTCCGTCTACCATTGGTTCTTCCTACCTTTGGCCTGAGCCCTCCCACATCTGGCCCTGTAGTGCACCCCACCAGCCTTGGAACTCACCAGCTGCCACTGCCAACATGGAAGCTAAAGTTCCCAAGAATGAAGGACGAGGAAGAAAGGTGTCAGGAAGAAGAAAAGTCAGGAATCAAAGTCAGTAAGGAAAGAGGAAGGGGACCTATCAGGGGGGCTATAAATGCCTGGAGAGGTAGACTACCCGGAGACTACTTACAAAAATAAGGTCGTCTTGAATAATGAAAGTTTTCAAGACTCGATACCAAATATATGATGATGTGCTGATTACTGAATTCAGTATTTTCAGAACCTCTGAGCAGGGAATCCCAATGCAGGGATCTGTGTGGGGCAGTGTCTTAGACTGCTTTACCAGAGGCAAATTAATTAATGGGCAACGCCCTTTTTAAAACTATTGCTTCTGCTGCTTATAGAATAAAAATTAGCTTATATCAAGATTGCAACAAAGACTAGAATGCGTTCTTTCTTATGGCAGTTGAATCAGATCTAATACAACAAATGGACTTTTATATCATACAAGATATTTCCACCTTGAACGAAACCATTTGGAATATAATATTTGTTCATTTTTCATATTTGCTTATGTGGCTAATTTTGGCAATTTTCTATCAATTGAAAATTCTGTCAATTGTTCTTGGGGCAGTTAGGACAATGCTCTGTGGGCCCAGGGTCCCAAGATTTCTTAATTTTCCTCTGGCATTCACACAACGCACTTAGACTGGTATTGGCTGGGTCTTTTCTGAAATTTTGCATAGGCTGTAGTCAGCCCAAACAACATTCAAGCAACAAGTTTTTGCAATTTTGGTTATTTTGTTCATTTTGGGGTTTGTTGTTGTTTCCACCAGTAACCCAGACAATGGATAAATAAAAACTGGAACCGGACAAAAGAACAAACTGACTGAACAAGAGGAATGCATGCAACCAAAAGATGAAAATGAGTAATTGAATGAAGGTGAGTCAATTAATACCACTCAATACTGGTTTATCTGGTTGGAATTCAGTGGGTTTGCTCATTTTGGCGGGTACTCATTTCAGTCCCAGTATCGGTCCAAACCCACATTATGAGTGTACTGCAAAACTCTTATCACTCCCATGTTCTCTGCCACTCTGTTCAAGAGGTGGACTTTGCTAATAACAATGGTATTGTTCTAATGCATTTGTTTCATGGCTAGGGTCCCCATACCCATCCTCACTTCCTTTGGTATCTCATCCAGCCTCCAATGGACCACAGAATGGAAGACAAGAGTGTGCAGGAACAGCGATTTCTCCTGTACTACAGCACTATGATGCTTCCTGTCTCACTTTCAGGACACCACAAGCAGAGAGTGCAAATTCCTCCATCCCCTTTTGTGTTGTAAGAACTAATGCATACAAGGAGAGAAGGGGAGAGTCCATGGAGTTGCAGAGGAATTACTTGCCATGGAACAACATCGCTACAGAACACCTCTAACTTAAACAATGGGACAAGGGGGAAGTGTGCACAGACGAGGGATGTTTTGTGAAAGTACTCTTGCTATACGACTGCACGGTGCCTCCCACAATCAAAATAGCTAGACATAATGCGAGAGAATAGCCTGGCATAAAGCCAAACAGGGAGTTAGCCACTTGTTTTAATCTTAAACACACATCCACCCATTAAGTCTGTTTGTGCAACCACACTTTGTGATATGTGCTTACCATGAGCTGTGATTCCAGTAAGCAATGAGCATGCTGGTCGATAGCATATAGCTGTTGCTTGCAAATAGCCATTGTTATACCTGGAGAAGTGATGAGCACTGCCCCACTTCTGGTCCATGGTAATCTGAGAGAACATTTTAATCCTTGAAAGTCCTGTATCAACAGCTACAACAACATTCTGTGGGATTCTTGGGTTGAGAGGGGAACAGGAAAGTGGGGAATGATCAGATGGCTAATAGGAGGAAACTATCAGGGAGCTAAACACACATCTGATGATAGGCTTATAGAGCCGGCTACCCAGTCATGAGGATGTCATGGAATAGCTTTGCAATGTGTTTATCATTATGTCTAGTAACATCCAACAGGGCCCCTTTTTTATTAGCCCTCCTGCAACAAAAACATTTAAATGAATAAAAGTAATAATAACCATCTGCATTGGAACTGTAACCATGGCTGTAGTTCTGTAGTAACAATGTGCTACTAACACTAGTTTGTTAACTAACAAACAACTTCTTATAAGAAGAAAATGGAGTATAAAAAACAAACAAGTTAAAATACATATTTGATTCTTTAAAGATGAGCAGAAGTTCTGACGCATCTCTGCTTGACAGTTATTGTTGTCAACCTGAAATGAGGCTGACATTTAAATGTCAAAACTGTTTACATGGGTGTGTTATACGGCTTACGTAAAATTATCTTTAATGATTTCCTCTTCCTTTGTTGTTTGTTGCAATCTTATGCTCACACCTGGAATTCCTGGCTCAGGGACACATTAGATTATTAATTAACTCTATTTTTATACCGTATTAATAAGATGTCAGAGTTTATCATAAAATGGAGCAAAATATACAAAATAATTCATTGGTGAGAAGACTTTCCATCAGAAAAAAACCCACCTGAATTGTCTGCTGTCTTTGGAAATAATTTTCTTTGGAGACACAGTAGTTAACATGATATCTTTTATTGGACCAACCTCTGTTGGTGAGAATGTAGCAAGGTGGTTGGGCCCCAACCCAGAGTCTCTACAGGATCAAGTCCCAAGCTTACTTCCTACAGCATTCCTGGCTTGCCCAACTCTGGCTGTGTCTTTGTCATTTGGGAGGTGTTGTCAGCCCATGTAGCAGTTCCCTTTGGCCTTTGCCCATGATGCTTCACATGGGTGATCTTCAACGAGTTCAGTTCATAGCCTGCCTCCCCGCCCCCCAAGGGTATGGCCTGTCAGGTCAGACAATTTACTCTTGCAGCGTCTCCTTTTGTTGGGCCCCTGGCACAGTTCAGACAGGGTTCCTGCTCTTGTTGGTCTTCATCTAGGCCACTGGTGTCTCCCTCCCTTGAGGGCCATCTCCCTCTCTAGCCCATTGAGTTGCTGACTTGGTTATCCTTCTGCAACTCCCTCAAGCCAAGACCCTTGGCTCCCAAGCTGGGTCATTTTAGGTTCTCTAGCTGTCTCACGCTTAATTAAGGCACCTGGACCCTGGCTCCTGAGCTGTCTCACATCCAGCTGGGTTTGCCATGATGGCTGGTCTCTTGCACAACAGGGGTTCTCAGCCCTTGGGCCGTGGCCAAGGGTTGGATAATCGCTAGGGCTCCCTGTCTGTCCTGAAGCCTGCCCTTCCAAAAGGCCTCTGTGGTCTGTTCCCTGGCACTTCTATAGCAGGGCTGAGCCCTTGCATAATAGGGGCCTCGAGCTTTCACATCTGAGGGCTCCCTGCCCTGAAAGCTGGATCTCCTCCCAGAGGTCTTTGCAGCCTGATCTGTACTCCAAGGACCTCACTAGCCCAAGGCTTCAGGGTCTTCTTGACCCTCCTCCCCCTTTTCCTTAGGCAGTGTCAGGGTTTCCACCAATCTCTAAGGATATGCAATTTGGGTTCTAATGAACCCATATTTGGACAAAAATGCCCATTTTGGGGGAACCCAAAATTCTGAGGGAGAGAAGCCAGCAGGGGCCCTTGGGCAGGCATGCAGCCCGGGTGAGAAGCTGGTGTCTTGGAGGGCCTGAGTGTATATTGGCTCCTGCACCATGGGCAGGAGGAAAACTGTCTTCTGGCTGATCCTTCTGTTCTACTGGTCTGTCTCCCTGAAGCAGTTGCAGGGGGACTGGGATGACTGCCCCTGCTCTGAGAGATCATGTGGGAGCTGCAGAGTCATTGTGGTCGAGATGATTGTGCAACCCAGCAGGGCTGCAGGGGGGTAGGCATGGTGGCTGCTGTGGATACGGCTGTGGGAAGTCTTCCAGGGGCAATCCAGGCTGGAGGACACTGTCCAGGCATACAGCCCGGGACACCCCGATGGGACCCTGGCGGTCAGGAGAACTGTCTGCTGAGCTCTGTGGGCTCCAAGCACTTAGAGCTGTTTACAGGTTATATACTGTTCTTTATATATTATTTCTCATTGAATGTGTAAAGTGTGTTCAATATGTTGTTTGCAGTAAATTTGTATGAAAGACAAAAACCAGAAAAATTGGAGAAAAAAGACAAAACGTACCACCTCCCCTCCCCCCCCGTGCACATCACTATCTTCCTGTCAGGGTAGTTCCAGTTGGCCACAGGAGCTCCTTACCGTGCTGACTCCTAGGCCATTTTTACACACTCCCCCCGCAGGGTGAAGGGGTCCGTAGGGGCGCAAGTGGGTGAGCGGGGTGTGAATACGGGTGCACACGCATCCCCACCCCCCTCCCGCTCATCAACATGCACAGAGCTACTGCCATTTCCCCCGGTTGCTCTGTGCGATTTGATGAGTGGGGAGTGTGTGGGGATGTGTGTTAGGCAGGAGCACGCATGCATCCCCCATTCACTGTGTCCACCCATGCCACATCCTTCACATGGGGCTCTCCCACTCATCAACACCCAGGTTTCTGGGTGTTCATGAGTGAGTGCATCTCATGTGAAAAAGGCCCTAGATAGGGCCGACACTGGCTAGGCTCTGCTCTGCCTTTGCCTTTAGAAACTAGGGTTGCCACCTCTGGTGTTTTTTCACCTGACACTCCCATAGGCCAAAATGGAAGTGTGTCAGGTAAAGAACGACCGAAGGTGGCAACCCTATAGAACCCTAGCCCCTGGGTATTGTGGCTGACCAATTTCCAGATTACCTGATCCGTAAGGTTCCAGTTAGGTTAACTGTTCCTTCTTGCAGCTAGTTAATCCCTTTCTGCCCTCAGGTGAGTCAGTAGTGGAGTGCACAGCTATTGTAAGTTTGATCCTTCAAGAACTCACTCACAGCGCTCCATCACAGAGAGCATATAAATCCTTGAGCCACTCACAGGCCCTTCCCCATGCATCAGAAAGTCAGACTAGAGATTGAGCAATACAGGTTAGGTTACAGAAATTTTCTACAAGTTATACTCACAAATGTGTTGTCAGCGTGTCAGATACTCAAACTACTACTGGGAAGCTTTTTGTTGTTTACAATTTCACAACGATCAATGCACTTTTGCTTCGTAATATACCTAAGGAAGCCCTAGACAGTACAGGTAAATAGATGTCTCCTCCTACTTATTCTCTGATTAGTACTATCAAAACAGTTTCTAATAGCATCTTTTTCACTTCATTTAGACACAAGTAGCCTTTGCAACCCAGAAGATAATAAGTAGTTGGTGGAGGCATGTTTGTAATTGTACTGATACAAGAATAGTAATTATTATATTGCTTTATATCAACAATGTTTTTCCTGTCTAAATCCTGCACAGATTTTTCTCAAAGATGTCTCTGTCTTTTGTCAAACTTGAAACTTCTGAAATCAGTGATATTTTGGTAGGGTATTCTGGGAGACACTTGTTAAAATCCTGACTCTAAAATGTGGGAGAGTTGGTTGTGATTTCCTTTGCTTCTGATAGTTCTACACCATCTGGACACATTGTTTCATCATTCTTATCAGAGATGACTCATCATCACTCAGCCTTACAGGAAACAATGCTACTGAAAAACAAACTTCTTGCCTTTGTATCCCAACTGGAATATTGAATTCTAAGTACCTCTCCCCTGCCCCCCAAATTCATGGATGTTATCCCTGGGATTCCTTACAAGGCTCGCTTTTCTCAGTTTACTATTATTCAAGTTGATCTGCTATCAGTAACATTACAAGTATTTTTTCCGGGGGAAAATAAAAAAGAAAACATATTTTCAGCAAAGTGCTGCTTAATATGTTTCTTTGCTAATTGGTGCTGCCTCTTTCATTAAATGAAAGTGTTCTTTATTTATAGGGAAAGTGAATCATTTACTTCCTTTACTACTTCTGTCTGAGAACCCATCTGCACAAAACCCCTATAAAGTGGGTAGTGGCAGAAACCCACAAGTCTTTGTTAAATCCTTACCACTTGCTGTGCTCCTTCGTGATTCCTAGCCCTCTGTCAGATAATGCAAGGGATGGATTGTTGAAATGCAAGGAAATCAATGGATGTGAGAACACTTTCTAGGGACAAGGCAAATGCAGATTAATGGACAAACGGTGAGTTTATAAGTGAGAAGGGTATTGTGTGAATGTTGTGGAACATGATCTGCCAGAGAAGAAAAGGGATATTTTTTATGGGACAACGGGGACAGAAAAGGGATATTTTCTACTATCTGCTAGGAGAAAAAAGAGAGATTTTTTATTAACACAGCCAGGCTAAAATGTAGGTGTCACCCTCTAGAATTCTTTTCTTTCTAAAAAAAGTTCTATTCACTCTTAGTCTATGTGGCTTTATTAAGCAGACAGAAACTGGCATTTCTCTTGTCTCTCACAGATTTCCATACAAATGATGACAGCCTATGACATACGACTTATACCGGAAAATCTGGGAGTAGATTTGGGTCTGCCAGATATTTATATTTTAGTCTCAAACTTGGAAATAGGTCCCATGTGTATCTGTAAATATCAGCGCTTCATACACAGATGAGGTTTTCCTGTAATGATGGTATTTATCAGAGGCGATGTAGACTAGGATGATGCACATGCTGCTTATGAAACCCGAGCTTGTGGTTTGTGAGTAATCGGAGCCCACGCTAATACCAAAGGAAATTAGCTTCTAGAGCAAACTATATTTGTTGTTTACCCAGTTCCAGCTGGTGCCCACACCAAGTGCCCATCCCCAACTCTACTGGTCATAGCCAAGTGCTGGCGTGCAGCAGAACCTTCTGGCTCTATTCTCCTCCAGCTGCCCATCCTTGTGCTAAATCTTTTGACATTGGTGGTGAATGAACCAATCATCACTCTTCCTTCTGTAAATTTGCATGCCACAGTTCTGTTGGCTGTAGTGAGTCAGTGGCACAAGAGGGGCCTGGCATGTTTGTGGAGAGTATTCATTGGTAGAACAATTTGGGGCTTTCAAATCCAGAGTTCTGCAGAGGTGCCTAAAATGTCCAATGTGGGGTACTTGCAGAATTCTTTTTGGAGCATTGTGATGTTGCAATGCTCAGAAAGGAGGTGTGATCACATCAGAAAGGGGCATGGATTCGTTTGCCCCACCCAATCTGCGTCCCTGCCCCATCCCCTGACACCTGGTTCTTGGTGCCCATGGTTCCCTGAAATTTGTTTGAATTGATTATACGTGGTTTTCAAAAAGTTACCACCTTGATGAAAAACAGACAGGGATGCCATAGTGGAGTAGCTTCTCTTGGTCAATAATTCTATCATATTTTAGTCTATTTCATTTTTCTTTGCTTATAGTATTTGCCGATTGTGTCTTGACTGTGTTTATTTATGACCTTTTTTAACATAATACCAGAGTGCAAAGGGAATAAAAGCAAACACCATCCAAATTTCACTGCTGTGTGTTGCACCATAAGAATTTTGATGGCTTAAATATACACTAATGTTCATTGTAAATTGTTAATATCATATCTTTGACATTTCACATGAAAAACGAGAGGCTGGTTGCCAGGTGCCCACGCACATTCTCTTAGGGGATGTCATTGGGAAGGAGCTCTGATAGATAGCAAAACTACCTAGAAGAGACACCTTAGCTATGATTGATGGTGTTGCATAATTTTATTACTTTTAGCTACTTAATCACTTAACTTTGCTGCATCAGCAGTATGTAACAGGAGGCTGCAATATGGGATGTAACTTTTAACTACTTTAATCTTCACTTTTCCCTCCTGTCTGTCAAATGGCAACATAATGACTATTTAGTTTAAGGTAAAATTCAAAAAGTGTTAATGTTATTTGAGGAAGTTCCTTTCTGGTGCTCTCTAAGCAATTGATTCTTTATAAAATTTTCAAAAAGTGTCTGTCTGACAATGGGGCACACACCTTCACTATTAAAGCTTTGCTGTTGACTTCAATGGGTGGAGGATTTGCGCCCTTACTCTAATTTTCAAGATTGACACAGACATTTAGTAACCTAATGGTGCTGTCTTCTGCCAATTGACATTAATGTCAAAATTGTTCAGTGGCAGATGATTATACCCAAATTCTGACTGTGAAAGCCAATGGGATTTCAGTAGGGGTGTATAGGAGGGCATACTTTCATTTTTGTTTAGTTTGCATATAAAAAAAATAGTTATTTTTTTTGTTTTGTTTTAATTTTGTTTTCATTTAACATTTTGTTTTCATTCCTATGGGCATTCCAATCCGGCTGGCGCTTACCCTCCTCTCCAGCGCCTCATAGCTGTGATGTGCTGGAGAGGGTAAAGTAGCCTTTCAAAGTGACAGCAAGCTGGGCCAGACACTGCTGCAGCAGCCAGGCTGGCTCCCTGACACGTTGAAAGACTCTCTTCCTGAGAGGCAAAACAAAATCAGCAAACAGAATTCTGTTTGCACTAAATTTTGTTTCTGTTTCCCTCATAACTAAAATGAAATTGGGAAATTTCATTTTAGTTATGAGGGAAACAGAAACAAAATGCACACCTCTAGATTTTAGGCTCTTAAGCTCCTAAGTTACTTTGAGGAAAATGGAAGTTAAGCTCCCTGGTCCCTGAGGCAAGGTTGAACATTTTACCCACAGTCTTTATTGAGGTGAGATGCCACTTGTGTACTGAACAGAGGCTGTGGCGTGTTTCTGGAGCATTACTGCAGGAGGGCTGCTAGGCCTGGGCTTAGGTTAGCGTTAAAGTTATCAACTTAGGATAGCACTGTTGTTTTGAGTAGGGGATGGGATTTAGTCAGAGTTGTTCCTGTAAGCAAACCTGCTCCTCAGACTGTGCACACAGGGACCCATTGTGGGCCATATTGGAGGGCTCTGAACTGCAACACCTGGACCGCTGCCCCCCATGCCCACCCATTCTCTTTTATTCTTGCTAGGGGTGTGCAATTTGTTTCATTTTTTAAATTACTAAAATGAATGGGTAGCAACTATCTAAACCCCCCAAAACAAAGGAATAAGCCAATTACATATGTTTGCTTTAATTCGTTTTCATTATAAAAGAAAAAAGAAAAAGAAAACAACCGTGCATGTGCAAAATGGCCACCAGGGCTGTTCTATGCATGCTCAGTCTTTTTCCAAAATGGTGGCAATGTTGCCAGAGCCATTATAGAAAAGGGTGCACATGGGCAGAACAGACCAGTGGCCATTTTGTGCATGTGGGTGATTTTTTTGAAAAGTTAAAAAAAAATTAAAGCAAAGTTAACAAAAACAAAGAGGATTTCAACAAAAACCTGAAAATAAATGTTGTGTTTTTTTTAAACTGAAAAATATCACTAAAATGAAGGCAAATTAGGTATGTTCTGCACACCCCTGCTCCTTGCTGGTCACCACTGAAAACGGGCACAAAGCTTCTGGCTGTTTTGTGACTGGAGGGCTGGGAATGAGGTGTGGGCGATACGTTAGATTATGCTTATTTGTATTTTTAATGCCTTTAATTGGGGGTATGGCGTAGGAGAGGATTATGGGGGAAAGAAGGAGGATAGGAGTCTGAGTTGGATGGAAGGGTTGTTTTGTGAGGAAGCAGATGGCCTGAATGGGAGACTAGGGTGAGACACTTATGGGCGAGAAACAGGGTGGGAAGCTTTGGGGTTAGCCATGGCCCCTCTGTGAGGCAGCAAGCTGGAGAAGGGGGAGGGGACTCCTCCAAGTGAGTGTGGTGGAGTTGGGGTCGGTGGGATGGGATTGATTGAGTTGGGGTTGGTGGGATGGGGAGGAGTGGGAAAATCGTATGTATTTTAATTAAGATTTTTTTAAAATTATTTTAAATCTCCTTGAGTTGCCTCTAGGACAGGGTAGGGGTACCATATAAAATAATAATAATTAATAATAATATTTTTGAAAAAGCTCTGCACCCATATTTGGGTTTGGATTTTCATAACCCCCATAGTTCAATATTTTGAATATCTGACTCTTAGTTTTTTAGTAGCTAAAAGAGATCTGAATTCTTTTGGAAAATCTCCTTGAATTCTTGTGTGCTCAGCTTTTGAAAAACCTGGTCCCACATTCATTCAATTGAGATATATATTTAAAATCACTGATCCCCCAAAATCTGCCTTCCAAATCAGAGATGCTATGTATAAAAATGGTCAATAAAGAATTTCAGACTTAACATGTAAACATATTAAGTTTACATGACTAGAATTAAGAGCAGGGATATTTTTGCTTTTCACAAAAAGAAAATATGGAAAGCAAATTCCTGGGAAGTGACACATCTTCTCTGTAAGAAAAAACTGATTATCTTTGCTTAGTCATTTTTGTATTTTTTTAAAAACGCCGATTTAGCATATATGCTTTTGGAACCAGCACCCGTTGCATTGCTTTAACCTTTTACCATTAGCTCAAAACGTCATTCTGTCACAAGAAGGAAATGCAGTCCATAGATGCAGTCCTAAACACATTTACTTGTGTCAATGGGGCTTACAAATAATTGTGTTTAGGATTTAGAACATTGGCTCGGATTCCTGAAGGATTTAGCCAGGTTCTGGAAAGTCCACAGGACTGATCCTGCAACTACTTAGCAAAAGCAGGTGATCTGTTACAAGAGGAACTATCACTTCATTCAGTTTTCTTGCATTCTTTTCCATATATGTAAAATCTGAACAAAATTCTAGAAGGAATAATATGAACCAATATTTGTACAAGAGAATGAAAGTTGTTCTGAATATGATTCTCAAATGCAAACTGAATATGGTCTAAAGATCTGAATTCTGCCCAGTCTCTCTTATCTAATTACCAGTTTATTCTAACCACTTAAAATATGTTTTCCTGCCATGCTGAGCTGACCATATTAAACTATAGACTTTGCTTGCGTGAAACCTGCTGTCTGACTTGGTGCAAGTATTGTTAGGTCTGGAGGACTGATGACAAGTAGTTGCTTCAAGTGAGGACAAATAAAAAGAAATTACAGTACAGCAAAGAGACTTGGGTCAGAGATAGATGTGGCTAGACCTGGGACTCAGAGGTAAACACAACAAATGAGTATAACATGGTATAGGCCCCATCAATGGAATCTAAAGAACTATGAGGGCTGTAGTCCAGGAGACTAGGACTATGGGATTTTTAGTCAGTTGAGGGATCAGTGTACCCAGAATGTTTTTTTTTAAAAAGGACTAGAGGAAGACATGGGGCAGTTGGCAAAGGATCAGGAACCAACAATGAATCCAGTGCTGTTTAGGATTGCACTGAATAGGCCATCCGAGTACTTGGATCGAGTTCTGAGTACCTGGACTGGGTACTTGGCCAGACGTTTGAACTTTTCCCAAGGACCTGGAATTTGGAACTCTGGACCTCAAAAATCCCCAGACCTCGGAACTTCGGATCTTGGAACCATCAGCAGTGAGTGCACCCACTTTAAAATCATTATGCCAACCAAGCAGTGACCAGAAAAGCAGGCTAGGAAGAGTGGGACAATCGCTCAAGCAGACAAACCCACAAAAGTGCAACTGTGAAGTGTACCCACAGCATTCACTTTAAAGTGAGTGCACTCACTTTAAAATCATTATGCCAACCACACAGTGCCCAGTAACAGGTTAGCAAAAGTCAGACAATTGCTCAAGCAGACAAACCACAAAAGTGCAACTGTGTGCAGAAATCCCCCAAAAGCCAACAGTATTTCACCCACAGCATGGCCCACAATCAGCAGTGAGTGAGCCCATTTTAAAACCATTATGTCAACCAAGCAGCACCCAGAAAAACAGGCTAGAAAGAGTGGGACAGTTACTCAAGAAGACAAACCCACAAAAGTGCAACTGTGTGCAGAAATCCCCAAAAAGCTAGACTAGCAGACATAATTATAACACCCACAAGAAAGAAACCAGACATTCACCCTCCCACACCAAAAAGCCTTCATTGTGCCTACCCAGTGCCCACTTATGCAAAGCAAGTCCCCTCCTACCCACGTACCATATTATTTTAACCAGAAATAAAGTATATCTCCCCTGGGCCCCTGCTCAATGGTCAGTCACATCTTGGCAAACTTGAACTCACAGACAAAGTACAGTCACAGTGCCCACAAAAACCACAGCAAAACTAAAGTGATCCCTCTCTGGTCTCCATGGTGCCAACTTGCCAACAACAGTGCAAGCAGCAGCAGCAGCACTTACTGTAAACTTTAAGTGTATATTAGGCACTGGTGGCAAGGCAACCCCCGGTATTGTCCATAATATATGGACTGCCCATGGCCAGAGGAAGTGGAGCACGGCAGATGCCTCTGGCTACCATGGTGCCGAGCAGTGCAGGCAGCAGTGGCAACTGCTTATTTTTTAGGGATGGGCGAACACGGTTCGGAAGTTCAGAGTTTGAACCAAACTTGACCAGTTCGGTCGACCGAACCGAACTTGATTTTCGAATCAAACCGAATTTCCAAACTCGGTTCTGTTCGCCCATCCCTATAAGATAATATTCCATTTAGTTTAATGGGGTTTGAATTTCTGAACTCTGTTCAGAAGTTCAGAGCGAACTCAAACAGTTCGGTTGTCCGAACCAAACTTCCGAACCAAACTCGATTTTCAAACCAAACCGAATTTCCGAACTCAGTTCTGTTTGCCCATCCCTATTTATTTTTTTTAAAGGCATGACTTTGGTGTGGCATTGGTAATTTGGACAGCCCAGGCAAGGGAAGTGGAGCCAGGCAGAGATCCCTCTGGCCTCATGGTGCCAAGCAGCACACACCAGCAGTGCGGCACCCACTTATTTTTATAAAAAATCATGGCATGGTGGGAAAAAAGTAACCCCTGTCCCCCAGCATTGCCCCTATAGACAGGACAGGCACTCGTCCTCCTCACCCCCAAACCGATTAATTACAGATCAGCAGTGTAGCACACAGTCAAATTCACCAAAGAGAATGGAAAATGGCTGTACAGCCACTTTTATTTTGCCCCTGCCAGTCACTCAAAACCTGTCCTGTGGCTTATCCATCACTCAGCTGTCCCCTCCCATACCGCCCCCCCTACCAAATATGGCACTAAGGTTCATTTCCTAGCTCAGAGAAGCTAGGATCAACCGTGGGTCACTCCAGCCATGTGCACAATGCCAACAGTATTTGATTGAGGTTTCTGAAATTTTCCAGGGACTGGCCTTGGTACTCAGAACTTCGGAATTTGGAAATTCAGAATGGAGGGATGGTATATATATAGTAAAGCAAGTTTATTATTGAGTCAAGGCATATACAAAAGCATTACAGAGAAAGCTTTATCCCTCAACACAGATCGGGGTCCAGATGACCAAGGCCACAAGTGCTGTCTCCATGCCATAACCCGGGTGAAAGCCAGACTGCACGGGATCAAGAAAACCAATGCCATCCAAATGCACATGGAGCTGGCGAGCCACTACCCATTCAATAACCTTCCCTAAAAAGGGAAGGTTAGAGACTTGTTGGTAACTAGCTGGGGCATCCATGTCAAGGGATGACTTTTTGAGGAGGGCCAGACCACAGTCTCCTTAAGGCAAACCAGCACCCTCACCTCCTGAAGGGAGGCATTGATAGCCCCAGACAGCACTGGCCCCAATATCTCATAGCTCTTACTAACTAGGATGGGCATGGATCTAATTCTCAAGTTGTGGCACGAACCTACCCCAGCACATCAGCCGCATCGGCAGGCATCACCAATTGAAATTCATTCCATAAAACCTGCCTAGACAGGGCATTCCTGACCTCTGGCTCCTCTACTGCCTCCGAAATGGTGGGGTCAAAGTTGTGCTCAATGCTAGTGATTTTGTCTTCAAAGTACTTTAAAAACATATCACAGGAGACTGCGCATGCATGAGAAGTGAACGGAAGTTCCCGCCGACAGCTCCATCCTAGCGCTGTACACCCGCCCCGGGAACACCCAGTAAGACCGCAAAAGAGCCCCCCCAAATAATATGCCTAAGCAGGGGAACCCCCCACCTCCTAAAATCAGTGAAAAAGGAACGCTCCGCGGCTTCTGTAAAACAAAAAACAGCCAAGACTGTGACCACGTGGGGCTGGAGGGGGAAGGCAAAATGGCGGCCGGAGCAGAGCAGCGGGGCTTGGAGGAGGCACTGCATGAGGGAGGAAAGGGCCTTCAATCAATCCAAAGCCTAATAGAGGATGTAAGAAATGAATTAAAATCAGAATTACAGAAGGCAAATGTGCATAGAGATAAACTATTCAATAAAATAAGTAAAGTTCAGCAAGTAACGGAAGAAACGAACACTAAATTGGAAAACTTGACAAAAAATGTCCAATCCCTAGAAGATAGAATGACCAGGGCAGAGGATCAGGCAGTGAGCCACGAGAATGAGCTGGCACATACACAAAAAACTGTCCAGACTTTAAAAGAAAGAATGGAAGATATGGAAAATAGGTCCCGGCATTCCAATCTCAGAATTGCGGGGATCCCAGAAGGAATAGAGATGGAAGGGATGGAAACCCTCATAGAACAGCTGATTAAAGAGAATTTTCCAGAGGAAAAGTTCACACTGGCCCCAGAAATAGAGCGAGCCCACAGAGCACTGCGCCCCAAGCCCAAAGAAAATGAACAGCCACGAACAATAATTATAAAATTCTTACGCTACAAAGACAAGGAACAAATCTTAAGACTGGCCAGAGGAAAACAACAACTTCAATTCAAAGGAAACAACATTAGGATCTATCTGGACTATGCATTTGAAACCACACAAAAAAGAAAGAACTGGGCGAAATACTACCTGAAGCTACAGCAAATGGGTCTGAAACCACAAGTACGCTTTCCAGCCAAGATGACAATATGGATGGACAATAGGAGAAAATTCTTTGAAGACCCAGAGGAGTTGGAGGTTTTTTTGCAAAGACACAAAGCAAGGGTCTGAGGAAAAAAGTGCCAGCAGGTACAAAGGAAGGAAAAAAAGAAGGAGGTTAAAAAAAAAAAGGGGGGGAGGGGGGAGATGAAGGTTATCATGGCAGCAGGGCAACAAGTTAAAAGAAATGTTTAAATAGAAATGTTTAAGGGTTAATGTTTTGTTGACATGTTGTATAGGATATAGAGGGGTTAGACCCTCATATAAAGGGGTTTCAAGCAACACAAATATAAAAGTTATTCTCGGGGCAGGGGAATAAGAGGAAAAAATAAGAAACCTATTTTCAGGGGGAGCTAAGGGAAGAAAATTCTAAGAACAGGTAAAAGCAAAGGTTCTGTAGAGCAGGGGCAGGAGTTAAAACACTCCAGGTGTGAAGGGAGGATAAGGGGAAGGATATAAAACAGAGGAGAGGGATAGTGGGGGGTACGGGGGACATCATCAACAGTAGAAATACACAAGTTCTAAGCTAGATACGTCAGTAGAGCTGGGGTGAGCCTATGTCATCACAGCTAAAAACTATCACATTAAACGTAAGGGGTTTAAACCACCCAGTTAAAAGGAAAAGGATAAAAAATATTCTAAAAGACCAAAAAGTCGACATATATTTCCTGCAGGAGACTCACTTGCTAAAAAAAGACCTAAAGAGGTTTGCAACAAAAAACGCTGGGATCATAGTAGCAGCATGTGGGCCAAGGAAAAAAGCAGGGGTTTTGATAGGTATGAGAGAGGAACTAGAGCCAAAAATCAAAAAGATAGTAAGAGACCAAGAAGGCAGATATCTAATTGTTAACGTAGAAACACAAGGAAAAAAATTGGCCTTGGTGAATGTATACGCACCCAATGAGAATAAAAAACAGTTCTGGTGGGAGGTATTGAAACGAATAACGGAGGAGGTGGAGGGAAATCTGATAGTTCAAGGTGACTTCAACACTTATTTCTCAGAAGCAGACACCTCAGGAAGGGCAAGGATTGCAGGGTGGCAGAAGGAGATAGCAAATGAGCTGGCAAAACTGGGACTGGTGGATGGCTGGAGAGCCTTGAATAAACAAGTAAAAGACTATACATTTTTCTCAGCAGTACATGGTACTTTCTCCCGCATAGATCATTGTTGGGTAGGAAAATCGGAACTTCAATCACTAAAACAATGCACGATACTTCCTCTGGTAGTATCGGATCACTACGCAATAGTAACAAGATGGGAATGGGGTAAGATAGGGAAAAAACAAAATCAAATTTGGAAGCTAGACAAAGCCTTGCTGGCTAACCCAGCGGCAGTAGTCCAAATACAAGAGGAGATAAAAACCTTTTTTGAACTGAACGAGGAATCAGTAGAGTCTATTTTTACATTGTGGGAAGCAGCTAAGGTGGTGATTAGAGGTAGGTTAATTGCCATTAAAGCAAATATAAATAAACAAAGGAAAGCGAGGCTCAGAAAGCTATATCAGGAGCTAATGGCAATGGAGACCAAAGCTAAGACTAGAGACTGCCCCAAATTAAGAAAGGAGATCACGCAAACCAGAGGGGAAATCGACGCCACAGAGAAACAAAACACAATTAGACAGTTGAAGAATATAAAATGCTTTTATTTTGACCAAGGAAACAAGGCAGGGAGGGCCCTGGCCAGGCTGTTACAAATAAAAAAGAATAAGGGAATTATAACTAGTATAATAAACCACCAGGGGGAGCCATGTACCGAGCCTGAGCAGGTAAAGGAGTCTTTTGTGCAGTTCTATGAGAAATTATACCAAACAGAGAATCCAAACCCTGAAAAGATAAAGGAGTTCCTTAATAAAATAAAAATGCCAAAGCTTAATCAGGCACAAGTACAGTATCTTAACTCACCCTTCACGGGGAAAGAGATAAATAATACCATTAAGGGATTGGCAAGAAATAAAACACCGGGTCCGGATGGATACCCGACAGAATTTTACCACAAATTTAAAGGGCTGATAGTCCCATACCTGGTTAAGGTTTATAATGCAATAGCAGCGGAAAAGGATTTACCAGACTCATTCTATGATGCTCAGATAATACTTATACCTAAGCCAGATAAGGACCTTTCCCTATGTGGTAGCTATTGACCAATATCGCTATTAAATCTGGACTTTAAAATTTTCACGAAGACATTAGCAAATAGGTTGGCAGGGCTAATTGGTACAGTCATACACCAAGACCAGGTGGGCTTTATACCCAACAGAGTACGATCTGACAATATAAGAAAGACAATAAACATAATGCACCATCTAAACAAAAACAAAACTCCAGCAATAATAATTTTGGCTGACGCGGAGAAAGCCTTTGATCGTTTGGAAATGCAAAGCACTCACCAGATCTTGGAGAAAGCGGGGGTAAGAGGGAACTTGTGTAAGTGGTTATCAGCCATCTACCAACAACCCAGAGCCAGCTTGGGGATAAATGGGCAAAGCACTCGACAATTTAAATTGACCAGAGGCACAAGACAGGGGTGCCCTTTGTCACTGCTACTTTTTGATCTGACCTTGGAGCCACTAGCAAGTGCCATCCGCCAAAATGACAAAATCAGAGGGGTGAAGATAGGGAAACTCGAGACTAAAATAGCACTTTTTGCAGATGACATGCTACTATACTTAACAGAGCCAGAAAAGTCCATTCCAGAACTACTAAAAGTCATATCAGAGTACAGCCAGGTGTCAGGATACAAAATAAATATCCAAAAATCCATTGCCATGATATTTGCCCCAAATACAAGATTGCACCAACAGATTAAAGAAATACAACCATTTACAGAGACAAAGGATAAATTTAAATACCTAGGAATACAGTTAACAAGGGACCCCAAGGATCTCTACGGGGAAAACTACTTAGAAGCCCTTACACAAATCAAGAAAGAGATGGATCAATGGAAGAACATTACGGCCTCATGGTTGGGTAGAATTAATTTGTATAAAATGAAATTGCTACCTAAGATATTATATAGAATTATAGTCCTTCCTATCAAAATACCCAAAACATTTGGTCAAATGTACGATAAGATTATGCTTGATTTCATTTGGGACAACAAGAAAGCGCGTATTAAAAAAGAGATTCTACAGAGACCAAGAGAAAAAGGTGGGGTTAATATGCCAAACATAAATCTATATCATAAAGCAGCTATCCTCAGAGCGATTAAAGATTGGTATACCCCCCAGAAAGACACACATTGGGTAAACTTGGAAAAGGAGATACTAAAAGTCAATAAATTTGAATATATAGTCAATGATAACGGGGAAAAAGAGGAGGGGGAATGGAAGCAACATCCCTTTGCAGGGGAAGCTCTGACAGTGTGGGCAGCGGTAAGACGGAAGGCAGGCATGCACTGTACAGCCATGCCGGACTCACTGCTAGATAACGAAAGGATGACCAAACATGGGATAGCAATAAAGTTGAGGAAACAATTAAAAGAAAAGTCAATTACTAAAATTTCACAGGTGTTCCGGGGGGATCAATTCATGTCCCTCGAAGACTTACAAGAGCTAACTCAGCAGACAATTGACAACCTTCAATACTATCAATTGAGGGGAGAAATTAAACAAGCGCAACTAATACTGCATTATACCAGACCACGCAAAAATATAGAAAGAGAAATTTTCTCTAAGGGAACGAACAAAGGGATTGTTGCGAGAGTTTACAGAGCATTGCAGGAAGAATGGTATAGGGAGGAACCGGGATACATAAATAAATGGGAAAAATTATTGGGAGAAAAATGGGAAGAGAAGCAAAAAGAGGAAATTAAGACACACATGAGAGAGTGTTCAGGGTCATTAGAGGTACGGGAACCGGTCATCAAAACCATCATGTTCTACTATTTGGATCCAAATAGATTATATAAAATTAGGAGGAAAGGTACAGATAAGTGTTTAAGGAAGTGTGGACAAAAGGCGACGTATTTACACATGTGGTGGAACTGTCCTAAGATACAAGGTTTTTGGTCAATGGTATGGGAAAACATGCAGAGTATAACAAAGGGGACAATACCATTCAAACCCGAGATAGCTCTGCTCGGGTTGTATCCTTCAGCACCTCTGTTAAAGAGCAAAAAACCTATCTGTACCACTATGATAGCTGCAGCATTAAAAGCTATATTACAATACTGGATCGAGGAACGGGTACCAGGCACCCAATCATGGATGAACAACTTGTGGTACCTATTCTCCATGGAAAAAGCTATGGCAACCATCAAGGACAAGACAAAGGACTTTAATGCCAAGTGGTTCCCATGTTTGGAACAGATGCAGAAACGAGAAACGGAAGAAGATCAACGTACTTACCTGTTTGACTTTTTGCTTTGAATAAACTGACACTAGCGTAAAAGAGAAAAGGAAGACAGAAAGGGCAATGGACAATAAACACACGAGTTGATGGGGCGGAGGGCACAGGGGAGGGTCGACACAAAGGCAAGTGTTTAAGAACCAGAAAAACAAATGTAACACTGTTAATAAGTTAAAGAATAAAATAAAAATAAAGAAATTTTTTTAAAAAAACAAACATGTCACAATGGGCCGTGGATGAATCCAGTTCCAGGTGGAGACAGGCTGGACTGACCAGACTTTTCACCACCTGGAACAGCTCCGCTGGACATTGCTGAGCAGACGAATTGTTCTCATGAGCAATGGAAATTAGTTTCTCCCTCAGTTTCTGTTCCCACGAGCAGGGTCTAATAAGCAGCTTTACTTCTCTGCTTGGGAATTTGTGGGGAACTGCCAGCAGGGGGAGCTCGAATAACAAGCAGTCGGTAAGAGATGTTTTCCCTCTGCAAAGGAGAGAAACAGGGATGAGGTCTCAGATCCTTCTTCACTCCACCTTTTAGCCCCTGCAACCAATTCCAGTGATCCTTCCCTGCCCAGATCTCAAGGACAAGCTCCAGTCTGACCCTACACCCTGAGTTAAGGAACTCAATTTCTCAGGGGCTCCTGCAGACATCTAACTATGTGCAACTTCTGGAGTAAAACATCAGGGTAGTTCAAGACCAGGATCTCCAATGCCTTACATTTTCCAGGGCACCCTGCTGCAGGGCCATCCTTAATCAGGGCCAGTTGGGGCCATAGCCTGGGTTCCTCAGCCCCAGGACCAATGCTCCCAAGACCCTGGGATGGGCTATTCTTTCCAGGCCCTGCCCACCCATGACTCTCAGCCCCTGGGGTAGCTGCTTCCTGAAGGACCCTGCCCCTCCCCTACCAGAGTGGGGAGCAGACTGCCCATTAGGGTTGGGGCTGTGAAGGACACAGCCATGGGGCCCCCACATTTTATGTTCCCCCAGGCCCTGCAAATTCTAAGGGCAGCCCTGTCCTTCTGCCTTAGGCTGGGACTAGCAAAAGAGTCTGGGCAGTCTCTAAGGTGACTGAAGGAGAACCCTCTCTTCAGGGGTAGCAGGCACAGATTTCTACCCTCTCCCTGGAGATGGCTAACTAGGACAATAATACAGAGCAACAATGGTGTCTGTTGAGAAGAAACCAAGTTTTACTCAAGAATGGGGAGCAGTGAGAGGTCTGATAAGCCCCTAAGGGAACACAAAGGCACTCCCCAGCTCTCTTTGTAGAAGGCTCAAGTCCAAAGATGAGTAAGTTCTTTCAAACTGCAGCTTCAGCCCCCACTTCTCTTAAGCTGCCAGACAGTCCTTGTTGGCTGCTTGGGAGATGTCCCATCCTCAGGCTGAGTCCAGACTATTTGAGTAGCTTTGTCTCCATGTTCCAGGTCATTGCTCTACCCGTGAAAATGCCCAGTGTGCGCTAAACTTTAGGGCAGCCTGAAAAACTCCATTAGGCCTACTCAAGCGGTCATTTTGTGCTTCCAGGGGAGCCATCGGAAAGACAGATCAGGACTCGCTCAAAGTGGCAGGATAGAGAAGTGAGGGTGGCCCAAAAGGAGTCAGTAATCTGCCAGTGTGACTGGCTCTTGGAACCCATACATGCCCACAGCATGAACTGGGCTTTCATCACATCCCCCTGCTCATGGGAACACAGAAGAGGTTCAAATGAGTTAGGGGATACTTGTCTTCCAAAAAGTATCCTGCATGTCTTACTCTTCCATCTGCATCACAGACAGTTGGAGTGTTTTGCCAGATACTGTGGCATTAATAGGTTGTGCATAAATTACGAGAAATCAAAGGTGGTGGTGTTTTCCCATTCGCGAAAAATGTATAATTGGTCTATTAACAACCACCCTATCCAACAAGTCACCTCTTTTAAGTATCTGGGTCTTCATTTCAGGGCCACTGGCTGCTGGTCCTTTCAGTTGCCAAAGGTTTGGCACTTACTGTCCTCAAGGTGCTTGGGGCTACAGGGCGATCTGCCTTTGCAGTGGCCATTAGGGTCTTCAATAGTAAAACGCTGGTGCAATATCTCCATGGTGCTGAACTTTGGGCTCCTTTGCTGCCCTCTCAAACTAACCTGAATTTGGTGCAGTCAGCATTTCTAAGGAACCTTGGTAAGGTTCCAAATGGAACCCCGGATGCAGCAGTCAGGCTGGAGTTTGGACAAAGTAGCTGGGTGGAGGTGGCTAGGGGTCTGATATTAAGGTTTTGGCTTAGACTGTCTGCAGCTGGACACTCGGGTTTGTGCAAATTTTGGCTGGAGGATGCATGCAGGGGTTGTTGGGCTAGGGCGGTAAAATTGCTCCTTGCTAATTTGGGCTTCTCGCTCACCTGTTTTGTGGGTATGGAGCAGTGTTTGGCCAAAGCTCAACTCCTGCTCAGACTGAAGGACGTGGCTGGACAGGAAGAGATTTCCAAAATTAGGGCTTCGACCCACGTGGCTAGCTATCTTTCTGTGCTGCTGCCACGGGGATCCATGGCTTCCTATCTGACATTCTCTCTCTGAAGTCGGGGGAGGTTACTGTTTCTGAGGGCACGGTTCAATGCCCTACCCACGACAATTATGGATGGACGGATCTGTGGGCTAGAAATGGATACAAGGATCTGCCCTTTTGATCATCAGGCAATTGAGACAAATGAACATGTCCTGTTCACCTGTCATTTATATGATCAACTTTGAGATGAAGTACTGGTGTCTCCCTTGCTGAGACACTACCCTGGGTGGTCAGAGCATGGGCTTTTGTAACTAGCCCTATCGGATGCCCAACCGACTATTTCTCGGGCTATAGCGACTTATTTAACTAAAGCCTTTTATCTTAGACAGTGCTTTTTGGAATCAAGGGCACCTGTAGGAAACATCGATTTAGGCTGACTGGCTTATGGTGTATATTGTATGGTTAATTTGCCTGTGCTATTAAGATGTATGAGGTATTCCTTTTGCTATACTAAATGTGTATGGATGGGTTGAACATTTGTTCTCTCTTTTTCTCTTTTAAATTGCGCAACAGCAATGTGCTACACGCGTAACAATAAACATTCCCCCTGCATTACTGCATCCCCCCATTGTTCTTGCTCTTTTCACCTTTCCCACATATCCTTCTTTCAGCCATCTCTTGATCATTATGCCTCCCTTCAAATGTTCTTCCACCCGCGTTCGCTGCCACTGCTAATGTGCTCCTTTACTTCTCAGGAATCCGCCCTCCCTAGCCCAGCTTCTGCTGATTCTCAATCGTCTCCAGACCCATTTTCCAGCCATTCCAGAGTTCTTTACTCTCTCCTGTATTTTTAATTTTAGTTTCTTTAAAACCAAGATAAAGTGTTAAATTCACCTGAAAAGAGGTCTCATGCAGCCACATTCCCAAACTGCTGTTATCCTCTCTGGCCAACAGGTTTACGCTAGAGGAAACAGTGCTTTTCCTAAATTTTTAATCTGATTAGGAATCTGACTTCTAATCTGATTTGTTAGTGTGACAAACTGGTGTACATTTCACCTCCCTGGTTTCATTTTAAATGCTGAGATAAATTAAATTAGTTTCGTTTCTTCATTGTGTCGGGGGGATGTAGTTAGGTGGGGAAGTAAGGTGCTCTAAACTAATTTGTGAACACTAATACCCATCTTAATCAGCTGCTGTCTGTGTTTGGGAAGATGCTGTGTATATTTGCATGAAATTAAATGGGGAACTTGTTAAACATCTTTGAACTAGGTCTGCATATCAAGCAGGAAATTTAGAATCTAATGGTATTTCCATATTGGGACAATACTTAATAGATTTTTATGGGTCTAGAAATATGTATCTGAAAACTGATTCTGACAAAAGATAAATGGTTGCACCAATGATACAGAATAAACAACAGGATGCATTGAAAAAGGGACATTGGTTCCCTGTGTGCTGGGTCTGGTTATTGAAGTACCTGCTCAAAAGGCACATTTGGTTTCTGAAGTGCTTTTCCAGGGCTGGAACACTGAAGTTTTATATAAGTGGCAGTGCTATGAGCCCTGGCTAACTAACCAGCAACTATTGCCACAGTTCAGAAGTAACTATAGATGTGTAGAATATAGGTCTGTTCATTTTCTTTTGATATAATGTCCACCTGCCTACTGTAAGTTAAACTTGTTTTGTTTAAACCATAATGAAGCTTGGTCATAACATTTGTGGGTTGCTTTTCATGGGCTAATTCTTTTATAATAATTTTTCAGTGAATTAGTGAGATAAGTGTAAAAAACCAAACAAACCTATATTAAGTAACATTAAAATATATTTGCAGAGACTATCACTAGAAGGCAACTACTGTCTCCATCAGACTCCAGGTTCTAAGTGTCTTAACTGACAAACTCCATAGGCCACTGAAACCTTGGAATCCTCATATCAACTCGTTTCTTAAACATATAAACACCACGACTGTAACAGCTAGCTCATTATAGGCCCTTTTCACACTAACGCTCTAACACTGATAAAATGGGTGTTACATTTTATTATACACATTGCAGGGCACCCATAGAGCACACCTGCAGTCCTGCAATGTGTATAATCAAATGTAACACCCATTTTATCAGTGTTAGAGCATCTGTGTGAAAAGGGCCATAGTTTACCCATGGGTGATTTCAGAAGTGATGCGTTCCAGTTCACCACAGTGAATCCCACTCCGGTGTGAACGGATTCACCGCAGGCTGTGGTGACACGTGCGGCCCCAACAGAAGTGACAGGATCGTGACCACCACCCGGGGGCAGAGAGAACATGGGCCGGGGGAACACAACAGACATGCAGTGGAGACGTGGACCGTGGTTCGAGCCCCAGAATGCACCGCGGCTGGGGTCAATTCCTTCCACCATGGCTGCGGGTTTCTATTCAGAAGTTACTTTTCATTCACCCCTGCTGTGGCTGTCTCTTATACACATCTAGATGTGTATAAGAGACAGGTGGTGAACATCTGGATGCGAGCAAACAGACATGCATGGCGCTTTCACCACCCTCCGCATTTGACTGAGGTTGACTGTGGTGGACATTCACCACGTCACTTCTGAAATCACCCCATGAAGCAAACAAGGAAGATTGTCCAACAAAATTTGGGATATTCTGTAAGAGGTCTCTGGGAAGACTGAGAGGACTGAGTAGATGACGTGTGCCTGGGAAACCAGGTTCCCCCTGCATATGATCTAAAAAAGTATATCAGTGATGACAGTGTAGAGGTCAGACTGGGGTCTGGTGGAACGTTTATTTGTGACACTTATAATCTGCCTCCCTTTCTACTAATGGGGAAGGAAGAGGTTGGTCATGGCATAAACCACTGAGTGGATATGTCTGTATGCATAACGCTTGCCTCTGTTGTCTCTGTTTTAGCCTCCCAGCATGGAGGCAAGCATTATGTTTGGCTACTTAAACCTGAGAACAACCCACAAACTGAATACAGGTTTGTTCCCTGGAACAAATCTGGGGAAGCCCTCAGCAGACCCACAGGACAGCTAAAAACATATCACAGAATGAAGTCTCTTCAGCTCAGTAGTGGGACTTTGGGCTTGTTAGTTTCACCAGTCACTAGGAGCTTTGACTCCTCAATTTCAGAAGCAGGAAGCTTTCCCTTATCAGTTTCACCAGTTAGAACCCTTGTCCTGCAGTCCAGAGCTTCTCCTTGCCAGTTTCACCAGCGGAGGAACTTTACATTGCAGGGGCTTCACTTGTTTATGCTGCCACCCGATGGGCTCCCCTTGTAGGTCAGAGTTTGTACTATGGCAGCATAAACAGAACAGCTTGGATTAGGATGTCCAGATATGCAAATTGTAGAGGACACGTATGAGAAATACAGGTTGCAGGGCTGCAGTGGCACCAATGCAGCTCTGCAACTTGTATTTCTCAAAAGTGTCCTCTAAAATTTGCATATCTGGCCACCCTAGCTTGGATGTTAGCTCATGCTGGTGCACCATGGAATGACATTGTAGTTAGTACCATAGGGTTGATTTTCCCCGGGGCTGAACATCTCATCTAGGTCAGAGAAGTCAGGGGCCCACGCACAGCCTAATGGGTTTACTTACCTTTAGAGAAATTATGAAAAGAGGGATCCTTAGCAACATGAGACAATATAAAGTATCCTCTTCCTTAAGTGCCATGTCAAAATTTGACCTTGGCAATCAAGTGCTTGTACCTGGACCACCCACACCAAGACCTCCACTCCAAAGGTGCCATTTGAATTCTTAGTAAGATATCAAAACATATCCTCCTTTACTTTCCACAAGCTCTCCACCCCGACACAACGTTTTTCAAGTCGCCCTCTTTCACACATTTCTAAAAAATCTCAATTGTCTCTTTCTTAAGTGCCTGATCATCTAAAACCTCATTATTGTATTTTGTTAAGAAGCCACGTCTCTGCTGTTTCAAGCCTGTTTCTCATTCCTTTTTTCATGATCCTCACATTCTACTGCATTTCATCACTCTGGTTCTTAGATATATGCTGTTGTTTATCAATAATTATTTTCCTATACATTAAATGTTTCTTTGCTTTTACTTTCCTCATTACACCCTTCCAATGTTACTGTACTGAAAAGAAAATCCAGCTTCTCAACTTTTTCATTTTCCTGAGCTATTAACAGCATTCCTCCCAATACACAGCCAGTCATCCTAGACAATTAACTCCCACTCATTTTCCAGTAATCGGCTGGAGGTTATAAGGTTATTATTATTATTATTAACAAACATTTATATAGCGCCAGCAGTGTACCTGGCACTTTACAAAGTAATAAAATAGACACGGTCCCTGCCCCTAGGGCTTACAATCTGAGAGACAGGAGCTGGGGGAGAGACTTAGGAAGGTGAACAGAGGGAGAGACAAGGGGTCTAACATTCATGAAGATGTGAGGTCTCAAGTGCACGTACTTGGCTTGGTGAAGGTGAAGACCTCACAATAAAAATGAGCATTCACAAGTGAGTTTCTTTTGCTAATCAACATGTCATGCTTATTTTCGAGACCGCCTCACACCCCGGGTTCTGGATCGGCCCCTGCGGTCATCCGGGGGGGGGGCCTTGCTGGAGGTTTCCTGGGAGGCCACGCAGAATAGGACATTCTCGGTGGCCGCGTCTTTGGAATTCCCTCCCCATGGGGGCACGTCAGGCCCCAGACCTCACAGTCTTCCGGAGGAACTGCAAGACCTGGCTGTTCTGTCAGGCAGTTGGCGAGGGAGAGGGGTAGGGTTGGGGAGGATGGAACCCCCGTAGTAGGTTAATGTGAATGTAAGGGTTAGAAGCCTAAATGGGAAGTGCTGACCTTTCATAAATCTCTAGTTTTAATGTGAAGATTTATTTATTTATTTATTTATTTATTTACTTTATTTATATCCCACTCTATCCCGCCACAGGTGGCCCAGAGCAGCTAACAACATAATATAAATACAATATAAAACAATTTTAAACACTAAAAAACATAAGGTATAAAAACACAAATGAACCCCCCCGTTCATTTGTGTTTTTATGCCTTATGTTTTTTAGTGTTTAAAATTGTTTTATATTGTATTTATATTATGTTGTTAGCTGCTCTGGGCCACCTGTGGCGGGATAGAGTGGTATATAAATAAAGTAAATAAATAAATAAATAAATCTTCACATTAAAACTAGAGATTTATGAAAGGTCAGCACTTCCCATTTAGGCTTCTAACCCTTACATTCACATTAACCTACTACGCCCCCCGCCCCCTGGGGTACTTATTTCTGTGAT
The DNA here is from genome assembly GCA_003113815.1 of Sphenodon punctatus. Taxonomy (NCBI): domain Eukaryota; kingdom Metazoa; phylum Chordata; class Lepidosauria; order Sphenodontia; family Sphenodontidae; genus Sphenodon; species Sphenodon punctatus. The sequence goes on from QEPC01000531.1 coordinate 4,510,294, forward strand.
AGTCCACTTTGTGAACATTCACACTGCAGAGGGAGATGCTACCCTGGCAATTAATTACTCTGTGAACTGTTCGTTGTTAGATGTTAAGTGCCTTAGCTTGCTTTAACTCCCTCCCACCCCCCGCCTTTTCCTTCTTCACACAGCTACTTACCCCTGGAGTAAGCTGTTTTGCAGTTATGGTTGGCACTTCTCTCATTTTGACCCGGAGACTCCCATAAGCCAAAATGGAAGCTTCGGGATCAAACTTTAAAGAGTTTGCAACCCTATCTTCTCTTTATACCCCAGGGGGAACCATCCATTACTTTACTTTGAACATTGTATTCATGTGAAAAGAACTAAAGTGAGTTAAGAAGTAATTATTTCAGAGTAAGCGTTTGTATGAATGAGCTCTAAATATATGTTTGAATGGAAGTCTGAATGCACTTGGGTTTCTTATGACCAACTGGAGCTATTAGATCCACCCTTAGGGTACAATCCTCCACCATTAAAGTCAATGTGAGTTTTACCATTAACTTCAGTGGCTGGCTCTACATGTTATAGGTAACCAATACTATGAGGTAAATCAACCCCTGTGGTAGCAACTCCATAACATCCTGATGTGTCTGTATTCCCCTTTTGGGGGAGCATAAACAGGAGAAGCCCAAAGCCTCACTGGCAGAATTGGCTGGCAGCTCCTGACTGAAAAGCAAAATTCTGCTGTTGAAACTGACCAGAAGTCAGTTTCACAAATGTCTGTGGTGAAGGCAGTCCTGCCCCGCTTCTGGTCAAATTGACAAGTGCAAAACTCCATCACTTAACTAACCAGTAGGGATGTGTGAACGCGGTTCGGGAGTTCGGACCGAACTCGGTCCATTCAGACGACCGAACCGAACGCAAACCGAACTCGGAAATGGCCGAATAGTTTGATATCGTTCAGGTGAGTTTGGATGAGTTTGGGCATCCTATTCGCCAGATCTCAATCAAGTCTTCTGCAAATTGGTCAAGTAGCCTTGCCCGGTGGTGATTCACGTGGCCAGCCAGCCACCACCTGCCATGGTGGCGACTATAAATGGAGAACCCAGCCAGCATAGAGTGAGCAGAACTAGAGGCCTGCCAGCCTGAAATGCCCGGGGTGCCAAGCGCCAAGCCTTCCCGGTGTCTTCTGCTGCTGCTGCTGCTGCTGCTGCTGCTGTGTCTCTGATGGCCTTCCATGCTGCCACGGGCACCCCGGGGGTCCCTGGAGCTCCCCAAGCCTCGCGGCAGGTCCGAACTCTGCCGAACTGAATGACCGAACCCGAACTCGGTTCCTGAACCGTACGACCAAATACAACCAAATCTGAACTCAGTTTTTGAACCAAATGGCCGAACAGCCGAACCCCGTTCTGTTCGCACATCCCTACTAGCCAGATGGTGAAACTGACAATCCTGGTGAACAAGCATTCATTGCCAGGTGTGTTTTCTACTGCTATGTGCAACTTCCCTGTGTTTGTTCTGGGGAAACAAATCTCAGCAAATCCATGTTCCCGCCATGGTTTGCTCCCAGCTTGTATGAGCAGACGTAATACTCCTCTCCCCTCCCCTGTGTTAGACAGCTGAAACAGTGGAAAGCATTTTGTGTAGAAACACCTAGTGGGTGACGGTTTGTGGCTATCATTATGAATTCTGAGCACTTCTGAAAAATCTGCCTCTGTTCTTTCAGTGACTCATTCTTAATTACTCTTTTTTTTTCTTTATTCAAGACCTTTGCAGTTCATCTTGTAAATAAACTCTGCCACTGATCATGCTTATATGCAAGATTGGGTTGGGTCTGGTGTGTTTCTTCTATTGGATCTGGCCATACTTTAAAACTTGCTTTCGGTTCTGTTGTTGTTTTAATCTTAAACCTGCTGTTCTTACCCTAGCTGTCCTTAAAAAATGATGTATTGAGTTGTTGACTTATACCGTTGTAATCGGAGTCCCAGAGAGAGTGCAAACCATCTCACATAGAACTATGTAGAGAATGATCAAATATGCATGAAGCAGAGGTATATGACATTCACAGAAAATGAAATGAAAATACAGACTGATATGTGCAGTAATTGAGGGCAGGGTTCAGTTCAGAGAGAGGGCTCTGAATGCCAAATGGGAAACCCTGTTGTAATTCTGGGATACAGACTTGGACAGTAGCTGCAAGCACTAAGTTGAGTGAAATATGCATCTTGGAACTCCTTTATTCTCTCTGGAAATGTAATGGTCACAAAAACAACCCCTCCTACTCATAATTGGTATGAATTGGTACCTTCTGTTTCAGCAGAGAGATTAATAATGAGTTACACTGCAAGAATTTAAAGGACAGTGGGCGTTGCAAATTGGGCGCACGAAAGTGGAGGCATCAAAATCAGAGATGGCATTTGAAGGATTTGGCCTAAATACTTTAATGGCCATCTTAGCAGACAAGGGACAATTACATGGAGTGTGGGTGTGTGGTCTTTATCTCAGATGCCAAAATGCTTGGCAGAACTAAATGCAGGTTTCTCTATAAATTGTGTCACCCTACCACAGATTGATATTTGCAGATGTGCCATGCTTTATGGTCTTCTCTAACAAAATAGATGCAGTGTTTGATCTTTTCATTAGATGTTTCCAGCCATACTCATTATCGGCACTACAAACATTTTTCCTCTTGACTGTGTGGAATGATACGTATTAATTTTAATCAGCTCAGCTCTGTAATAGACTTCTGCATATGTTAGCTCTTTCTGCACCTCTTTACTACAAAAGCAAACATGTTGCATTAATTTAGTGGTTTTTCTCTGTGGGGGGGAGGTGAAAAGTTTATTCATTGCTATGTGTCTAGAACTGAAAAGAGTAGTACATTTCATGTCTGGGGATATTGTTTGCTTTTCTGGATAGCCATCTGAATATCTAAATATACCTATCTGTACCAGAAAAAAATATCTGTTTATCTGGGTATTTGGATAATTTGCTTCAGATACTTTGATTATTTTGGTCATTTTGGTTTGGTTTGACTAGAGCTGAAATGAGTATCCACAAAAATGGAATACCCATCAGAATTTCTGTACACAATCCAACCAGGCAACATTGAGTACTAATCAGCACCTGATTAGTGCCTGACAGGCTGCCCAATGGACAAAAAAATACTGCTTTTTGTCCTGATTTTCTGACTCCTGCTACAGATTTTCCAATCTCCAGTACTGATTTTATAATGTCCCATCCTGATTTCTTTACCAATTTGCCATTTAACCAATTAGTACCAATCAATAAAATGGTAAATTAGTAACTCAGTAACAGCAATACGTGGTATTTGGGGGTAATCAGGTGCCCTGTCAGGACGGTACTTGAAATTGCAAGTTTTACCTGCGGGTAGCAAATGAGCAACCTGTTTCAGCTCTAGGTTTGACCAAATATCCAAATTGAAATGCCCAAAATAATGGAGGGCGACCCAACTACAACAACCCCCCTGTAAACCTGAATTAAATATCCAAACGAAGCAGGCACAAATAGCATTTCAAATCTGCTTCTCCTGACCTGATTTGAATTGGGCAAATCTTTTGGATTCATAGTCACTATGGGCGTGTGCTCCTTGTCACCAGCTGCCCGCTGCTGAAGCTGTTGCTGCACCCCTGCCGTTGCCGCTGAAGCTGACATCCTTCTGGGTGCCTCGTCTGCCCGCTGTCCACCTGTGGGAAAGAGGGGCTGTGTGAGTGTGGGGGCTTGTGGGACCACCTGAACAGAGACCCCCTCCCCCTCACCTGTTGCCAGAAGCCACCGGACAGCACTTAAGGAAACCACCTGCAGGGCCTCTTTGTGCGCTTCTGTCACCTGCTGCCCGCCACTGGAGCTGTTGCCGGGCTGGACCCCTGTCATTGCCGCTGACATCCTTCTGGGTGCCTTGTCTGCCCACTGTCCACCTGTGGAAAAGAGGGGCTGTGTGAGTGTGGGGCTTGTGGGACCACCTGAACAGAGACCCCTCCCCCTCCTCACCTGTTGCTGGAAGCCGCCGGGCAGCACTTAAGGAAACCACCTACGGGGCCTCTTTGCACACTCCTTGTCACCTGCTGCCTGCTGCTGGAGCTGTTGTCGGGCTGGACCCCTGCTTTTGCCGCTGCAGCTGACATCCTTCCGGGTGCCTCATCTGCCCGCTGTCCACCTGTGGGAAAGAGGGGCTGTGTGAGTGTGGGGCTTGTGGGACCACCTGAACAGAGACCCCTCCCCCCTCACCTGTTGCCAGAAGCCACCGGGCAGCACTTAAGGAAGCCACCTGTGGGTGCACCACAGGCCACCAGCCGCGTGCCAAAGGTCTGCAGCCAAAGGGTGCGGCCCTTTGGGGCCCTTTGGAGGCCAGGTGGGGCCAGGGGCCATAGTTATTGCAACCGGGTGGGATGATGCTTCTTGGGGTAAATGTTGTGTTGACTATGGAACCTGGAAATTGACGGGTTGCATAGATTTTGTCCCCCCCCGCTATATGGTGTTTCCTGTTGCTTTGTGCACAATTTTAATTTATTCCCCTTGAGGGATCTTTTGATGAAAATTTTATCCTTATTGATATTTTAATTTGTTAACAGTTTGTGGGTGAAATTAATGCACTAGAGCTCCCGGGCTTTGGGTTAAACTTTTCTTTTCTTTCTTTTTGCTTTGTGATTTGTATACTTTCAAATGCCTAAGAAAAGGAAACCTCAGGGAGTAACAACCAGGGCTCACTCACGGGCGAGGCAACCGTGCCTTGAGGATTTTCTCAAAAGTCCGCAGATAGATGCTTTGTTGGAGCCCTTGGATGCACAGGACTCCTTGCCAGCGTTATTGACTCAGCCCCAGGTTTTGGGCTTGCCTTATGTAGATTCCTTGGGAGCCACAGACACTACCTCTCTCTTACCTCCTTCCCTACAACCATCTCCTCAGGAAATTGATCTGATGCCTTCCCTTAGTTTCACCACAGAGCCTTCCCCTTTTGAGATTCTGGGTAACCAGACTTATTTGATTGGGGACCTTGTTAAAAAATTATATGGTCAATTGGGGCTTCTTAACGCTCAGCTGGAGGCCCATCGTGCCAAACTGGATTTTATATTGGAGCTTCTGTGCGACCCTGGGAAGGAATCTGTTCATGGTCTTACCCAGATATCTCCAGGTGCTCCTGCTGCTTCCCAATCGCCTCCTCTTCTTGAGGAGTTTTCCCGCCCTGTCACTGGGGTGGTCCCTGTGAAGGAATTAGATGCTTTATCATCAAGGGCTAATCCCCTTCATATTTTGGAGCTCTGCGTATCTTCCTATTGTTTTTTGGTTTTCCCCCATCATGGCACTCTAAGGCAGCTATTAGTAGGTATTTGTCCCAAATTTGGGGTCAGCGTGTTCCACCCAGGCATATTAGATATTTTTTTCTCTGCCCTCCTTCGGGCTGACCCAATGGTTATTTATTTATTTTGGTTCCTCATGGACAGAGGATTGGTTGATCTCCCATTCAGATCTTTTCTCGAGGGGGGCATGGGGGGTCTTCTTTAATCAGGTTTTCAGGGATGAGGGGGTTGCCTCCCTCCCTTTATTACCTGGTGGTGGTCTGTTGGCTTTTCCGAAGAGAACTGTGGGGCCTTGGCTTCAGAACCTGGACCAGTATAGTGTTGTTCAAACCAAACCTCCTTTGGTCCCTATTAATATAAGGCCCTTAAACCCTGCTCATCAAAGTGTGGCCAGATCTCCATCTCCTGATACCCCCTTATATAGCAACTCTTGTCCATCCTCGGTGGGAATTTCTGCCTTGGCTGGGGAAGGGCTTTTGTCAGGTACGGAGCTTCATGGGACAGGTTCTGCTCTGTCACAGGATAGGGTTTCTCTAGCTATGCCTCTCTTGGCTCCTCTAACTGGCTCTATTTCTCAGAATTTAGACCAATGCAGTGCTCCTCATAATAGAGCTTTCTGGATCCCTACAAATGCCAGGTCATCAAATTGTGCCAATCAAGGAGTGGCCAGATTTTCATCTTTGGGCATTACTCCGATAGCGACCCTTCCTTATCTTTGGTGGGCTTATCAGGCTCACCTGGGGGAGGGATGCTGGCAGGTGGAGAGCTCCTAGGGGTAGCTGCTTTTTTGTCACTGGAAAGTAATTTACCAACAGTGCCCCTAGGGGTAGCTGCTCCCTTGTCATTGGATAGTGCTTTACCAACAGTGCCCCCTGCCCTTGGTGGGTGGGCCTTTTGCTTTCTGTTCATGGAATATCGCGGGTTGGGCTAGACACAGGACAGATCCGGAGTTTCTTGTGTATGTTAAGAAATTTCATATTTTACTTATACAGGAAACCTGGGCCAAGACAGCCTTGGAGTTAGAGGGTTTTGTAGTTTATGACCTTCCAGCAGTTACCTATAGTTCTAGAGGGAGGGCTTGTGGTGGATTGGGCTGCTTTTTGGCTCAATCGCTTCAAATGAAGGATTTCTTCATGATATCGGTGGGACAGCTGGCACTGGGCTTTGCCACCAAATTTGGGGGGTTAACCTGGATTATACTCACAATCTATGTACCACCAGGCAGTGTGAGATCATTTAGGAAAGATAGCTGGGACATCCTGGGACAATTTATTGAAGAACTCCTATATAATTACCCGGATGGGTTATTAGTACTCACTGGTGACTTCAGTGCAAGGCCTGGCCCAAACAAACAGGCCATTAATTCACACTGTGATATTTTCAATGTCTTGCAGCCGAACTCCCTTAAATCTAGGGAATCCAGGGACCCCAAAATTAATGCGTCAGGGGTCAGTCTGGCCAAGCTGATGGTAATTTGTAACCTGTGCTGTCTGAATGGTTCAGGATTTAGTGATGTGGACGGTGAGTTCACATACGTTGGGCCATCAGGTGCCAGCATTGTGGATTACATCATGGTGTCTACAGCAGCGCTTCTCTATGTTAGAGATTTTGGTATAGGGATAAGCACCCTGGGAGATCATTTTCCACTGTCCCTTAAGATGGCTGGTGGGGGCTCAGAGGTTGTACCTCCAAATTTACCATCTCAGTAGGAAACCTCATTGGAGATCTGTAGGGCACCCACTTGGGGAAATGCCCTGCTCAGCATCTTGGATAATCTGTCCCAGCAACCATTGGTAGTTGAGCTAAGGGATCTGCTGCTTCAAACAGAGGACCCGATAGGGATGGTAGATAGATATTAGCAGCTTACCCAGGGGCTGCATCAGTATATCCAGCCTGTAGTTAGAACTCAAACATCAATCAGGAAAGATAAAATTTGGTTCAGGAAGGACTGTTGCCTTCTTTGAGCCAAAATGAAATCCGTGCTTAGAGTCTATAAGCAGAGTCCCTCACAAATCTCTCTCACTAATTATATTATTATTCGGACTGAATATAGGCAACTTGTGAAGAAGGAGGAAAAGGACTATATGGAATCCCAATGGATGGAGCTCCTAAGGGCTGCTGAGCTGAAAGAGTCCCAGAAGTTCTGGCATTTGGTTAACCAATCAATTAGTAGTGTTAGGAGGCCCTCGAATCCATTAATTACCCAGGCTACTTGGATTGAGCATTTTGCTGGATTGTACTGTCCAGCAGATGGAACTATGGCCCAGGAGTGTCCGGTCCCAAACATAGGGAAGTTCCTGGCTTGTGCACCGGTGACAGAGCCGGAAGTTGAGGCCCTAATAGATTCCTTCAAGAGCAATAAGGCTCCTGGTCAAGATCTGCAACATATAAACTTCCTTAAAGCATTCAAGAATTGGTGGCTTCCGCTTTAACGGCACTTTTTACTGCTATCAATTTTACTGGCAGGATCCCGCATAATTGGGGCAGGGTTCTGGTTGTTCCCATCTTTAAAAAGGGGTCCAGACTCAACCCGGCCAATTACAGGCCAATTAGTTTATTGTCTGTGGTTAGTAAAATCTATGCAAAGTACCTCTTGAATAAGCTGGTTGCGTGGATGGATCAACAGGAGGTGATAGCGCCTGAGCAGGCAGGATTCCAAAGGGGTCGCTCAACAACTGAACACTGCTTTATCCTCTCTCATTTGATCTCTAAATATAAAGCAGTTAATGGGAAACTTTATGCGGCCTTTTTGGATCTGAGAGCTGCATTTGATTCTGTCAACAGGGGTATTCTTTGGTAGGGCTGATGCGGCAGCAGCTGTTACCGTGCCGTGATTCCGTTCCTCCATTTTGGAATTGCCCATGCCACACCGCGACTTTTCTGCGGACATTCCGCTAATTCCGCCGGAATTCTGCAAA